>QAXI01000455.1:738152-750797 GCA_004335615.1 Chloroidium sp. JM | reverse complement strand
CACCTGTGGCGCTCCCCACGACATTTGGGGCCAGGGAGATGACGTCGGGGGTGGCGGTGCCTACCGGCAGGATGGTCGCCCCGCTGCCCATGGTGATGGTGAGTGCAGAGGACAACCTGAACTGGCAGGATGGGCCCCTGCCGAGCTTCGCCACAGTCGCAGCTGCCAGGACCAGCGAGCAGTCCTCGGAGAGCCCCAGGGAGCCCTGCATTAGTACATAGAAATTACCTCGAGCGGGACAATGCAGACGCAAGAGCTTCATCGCTCACATCATGGGCGGATCTGTTTGGGCGGGCTTTCCAAGACGCATGTGTGACTTTTGCACTTCGACTGATACCTCCTTGAGTACAGTCCCCTCCACTTGATTTCACTGTGCTTCTGCAGTCCAGTGCCTCTGAGCACTTGCGCTGCTCTATTCATTTCAGGGTCGATGAGACTGCAGGGGATCATCAGCCTTGGGTATATACATAGATTACAAAGAACAGCTTTGTTTGGCATAAATTGAATGGGCATTTCTGGAAATGAACCTGGTTGGTTGTCTGATCGAAACCGGTAGAGATGGTCGCAAGGTCGGCATTCAGGGTGGCGAGAGCCATTTTGGGGGCTGGAGCAGGCCACACCAGAGGTGCAAAAGACATATTCTGGATGCCCATGCTGCCACCTGTAATTCCAAATTGGAAAAATGTAAGCTTCAGTGGAGGCGGATGAAGATTTGTCTGGTATGCAGACGGCAGACTCAGTCGTCCATCGTCAAATGGTCCTTCTTCAAGGTAGCTTTTTGTTATGTGGGAATGGATCTTTCATACATGTCTCTCTCGTAACTTCTAGCAAGAGTTCTGCCAATTTTGAAGTGTCAAAAAGTCTTGGGACTCTTTGATTAAGCAAATCTAATCTAAACTCGAAGCAATTCAAAGTAAATTCTGCCCTGATTTCCTGGGAAAACCAGTAGAACTTGTGTCACACTGGGAAAGCAAATTCAGATTGGTGGTTTTGATTCTCACTCATGAAAATCAATTCAAGCACCTGGGATTGTGAAGTTGACGTCCATTGGAAGAACGCCATAAGCAGTGGGTATGTAGGTGACCTCCACTCTTTCACCCATCATTGTCAGGGCTGCTCGGGAGGAATTCCCTGAGAAGCTGACGTTTGGCAGAGTGGTGCAAGGGTTCCCAAACGAGTCTCGGGGGTAGACCTGCATGATTGAGATGGAATTATGATTTAATGTGTTCTGCAGTGGTGTTCAATGTATGAGATGCATGGCCATTCCTGGTAATGACTGCAAGGTGATTTGAGTACCTCTAGCATGCAGCTGCAATGCGAAGCCTACATGTCGGGACTTAGCTGGACTCTCTCGACACCTCTCTTTGCATATTTGTGCAATAACTGCAGATTTTGAAGCTGGAGGGAGCCTCGGTCCAGTCTACACACCTTTTTGAGGGTGCAGTGACAGACAACAAACCTTCCCAGTCTTTTTGCTGACAGTTGAGCTACTTCCTACAACATGAGAGAGCATGCGCCAAATTGCCAAACTTGCCCAGAAGGTTGTGGGCCAAGTATGGAAAGAACTATGCTGAGAGGCCAGGATATGCACCTCCAATTTGCTCGCAGGAGCACATGCTAATTAAGATTGGAAAGAGGAGCACAGCAAGCTGCACACAGAGCGCAGCAAAACCCAAAGAACAGCCCAGGATAGATGCAATGCAAGGCTTTTTATAGCAGATCTTGCCATCAACAATGCACCCACAGGAGAAGGGTATATACTCACCCAGAACCTCGCGGACTGTCCCACGGTGGCAGTCACCAGGCCAGAACCCTCTGCCCAGCTCTGCATAGGGTCCACCGAGGCAGCCACCACCGGCAGGGTGTAGTTCAACACCGTACGATGCATCGTGCTGTCGCTGGAGCCTCCCAGCTGCCAGACCGTGACATCGTGGGGCCCAGCTTCGTCAAGAGTGAGGTTGCTGACATACATTCCGCCGAGCGAGTCAGATGCCGCCACAACGCTTCCTGCACAATGAATTTATGGGAAGTACTTTGACGGCCCCATCCTCTATCTGGGAGAAGGGAAGCTTGGACATATTTGTGCGTCAAGCTGCAAAGTAGTAAATGGCACCTGACAAGGCAATACATGGGGAAAGCTTGAGATAGTGAGCGATCCCTTCAACTCCAATATGGCTGACTGCCGTCTCTCTGGTAGGATGGAGCTGCCACAAAAAAAGATTTTGGGAAAGAAGCAAGAGAGCAAATCACCCGTGACTTGCAGTGCCTGAGGGGATGTTGTCACGACAGCAAAGCTCAGGTCACCATCCAGGTATGGGTTGCCGAAGCGGTCAACAGCCTGCAGTGCATTTTGATGCTGGTCGTCACAGAAGTTCAGGCATCAAACCTTCCCATGCCTTGCCAGGTCCAAGCAGTGCTATATTTTGCAAAGTATGGCTTGATTGCGATTTTCTTTAAGGCTGAGCAAAGGTCACTGCCATACCAAAAACCATGCCACAGTCTGCAGAGCCATATCTGAGGTGACAGGCATATAAAAGCATGATATCTATCCTAGATCAGCAGCCTGCCAAGAAAAAGGCAGAAAATATTGGGGATCTCAAGATTTTGCCATTTAGACCACAAAAACAAGAGCAATTAAATGGCGGCACAGCTCTGCTCATCATTATTTGGCCTAGACTGACAACTTGCCTGAAATGACATCTGGTAGGTCGATCCAGCGACAGCAGGAGTGGTCTCTGAGGTGAGGGTGGTGCCTCCAGGCCAGAACTGGGCGTTTGCTATGGTGACATTGTAGGTCTGCCACCCGACAGGCATGCCATCAAGCAGCACCTCCATCTGGTACTCTCCAGCAACCAGAGCTGACAGACTGAATCTGCACATATGAGCCTATTTATGATCCCAGTCTGCTGCATGAAATAGGTGAAGGGGAAAGAGGGGAGGGGAGGGTGGGGTTTGGCCTGTGGTTTACTGCCACATCTCATCTAGCTTATATCGTGAGAGATGTCGTGCATTAAACCCAAGGAAGAAGACCACCATAAAGGTAAGTACTGTATCCTTAGGTATGTATCCATACATACCTCACTGTCTCTGATTACATTTGATATGCATTTTTTGAGGAGGGGCTTCTGGCTAAGTACTTGTCATTACGTCGTCATTTGAGAGAGCAGCATCGCACTGCATTAGACACCTTGGTCATAGATTTTGCAGGGATAGCACTAAAAGGCAAACGCACAAGCTGCACTGTAGGATTCTGACGGGCTGCACGGAGAGATGCTCAATGACGACAGGAGCACAGGGTGACAAGTTCGTCTCATGTACAGGCCTTAGGGTGTGGCAAGAGTGACTTGCCTCTTTCTTCGGGGGTCAAGGTCAGTCGCCCCAATAGAGAGACCATCCTCACCCACAAGAACCACATCCAGAGTGGCATAGCAGTCTTCCACTCTGACGGTGTTTCCCAGAAAATCATTCATGGCCACCGCCAGGCTGGTCGTCTGCCCAGCCCCAATCTCCAGAACCCTGATCACAAGGACACTTTCTGTCTCTGAGCAACGAAAGTGAGTCCAGGTCTCCCAGAGATCGGAAAGGTGGTGTACGAATGGGGATTCACACACGTCGCATGGTCGATCCTTTTCATGATCAATTGCAGTCTGAACGTGCATCATTCGCGGCTCAATCCACTGATAAAAGAACCCAAAATTCAGGCAGCTCTCATCTGTGTTTTGGCGATGGCGTTCAGACTCCCCTTGTATCTCGTGTGAAAGATCAGATCTCAGGATAGCTGACAAGGACAATTTGGATGCTCAATTTCGGGATTCCGTCATGCTCAAATGGCTCACCCATCGACACTCAGCCTCCCCGTCTGCAGCACCTCCACCTTACTGCTAGCGGCACTCACAAGGCCTGGCAAGATGTCCACCGCCAGGGAACCCAGTGGTGTGCCCATGTACATCACATCCAGCAGGAAGTCTGCGGCGAGGCTGGCGGCAAAGGTGAGGATGTAGGAGCCGTCGGAGTTGCTGGTGAGCATCGCCTGAGAGAAGGGTCCCCCGGGAGAGATGCGGGTCTGTATCTGCTCAGTGAGGCTGTCCGATCCTGTAAAACCATGCCCGTTTCGGATTATCCTTCTCATGTGCTGCTCTGTTATGTACCCATTCCCTTCTGCTGCGGCTGTGAATGCCCTTCAAGAAAAAATTTTCCCCCTTCTGTTTCTCTTCTGTTTGGTTTCTGCCCCAAGAACCCTTCCAGTCACTCCTGATAACCACAAATAAACATCCAAAAAGTGTTGGGGATCAGGTATTAAAAATTCTTTTTCCAATTGTCATCCAAAGGGCATTGTGTAAAGGGCAATCTCAGAGAGACAGCAAAGCTGTCTGACACCACAGAGGCAGCAAAAAAACACTCCTCCTTGACACACAGTACTACCTTGATCAAGAATAATACATGGCAGATCCAGAAGTAAGGACAAAGAGGCACCCTGGCTGGCGAACACTCCATCCGTGTCCCGGGTGCGCAGCAGAAAGTTGACCGGGTGACCAGCGGTGGCAACGCTTTGTATGTTTGCTGTGTCACGACCTCCGAGGGGAGAAGCAACAGGCAAGAAGACAGCTGCGGCCACATCAAAGCCCCCTCTGGAGTCCACGAAGCTGAACGAGAAATTTCCCAGCTCAGATGCCCCACTGAGCACGCTCACGCTCAAGGAGGTGCCGAGGGGCTCCCCTGAGTAGCTCAGAAACCCCTGCGGTGCAGGGTAAGCTTGGGTCCCTCTGCTACGTGCGCCTGCTGTGAGGATGCTTGTATGCCAAGACGCCACAACCCTCGCTGAGAGCCGTGAAGATATATGACTGTGTCTTGTCTCCCTGCATGAGCTGTTTGGCTCTGCTCACGGAAGTTTTACACAGCTTTGAACAAAGAAAGGCTGTCTGGGCACAAAGTCCCCCTTGTTGCACACTGCTACCAGAAGCGCTGCTGTATTGGGCCAATCCTTAGTTGCTGGCTTGCCAGTGAGGGGGTGATTGAAACTCCAGATCTGGCTGAATAAGAATTGGAGTGTCCTGAGCTTTGACCAATTGAACATACTGACTAGGCTATACCGATTGTGACTCATCGCCGTAAACAAGTGCACTGGCAGCTGAAACCAAATCTGAAAACCATGTACTGTTCCGAAATTTGTCACAAACTTCTGGAGTGGTGGGGGGACATTGCTGCCCCTTCTCACATCGTCCTTGAATCTCAGAGGTTTTGTCAAACTTCGTGAGGAGGTAATGTCAGGAAACATTGTGAGCAGGTGATTTTGAAAGGATCATGCAAAGGACCTCACCTGCACAATGAGGTTTCGAGTCACATCCACGGCAAACAGCCCCGGGACGACCTGGCGGAAGCTGCCAATGTACCCCACATCACTCAGAGAGAGCCGCAAGCTGGGAAGCTTGGTCAGAAAATTTCCGCTCGCGTCCTGTCAAGCACCATGTGGTCACCATACCGAGTGTGCATCAAAGGCAGCACCCAGCATAACAAGAAGGCATGGCAGCAAACTGCCTGCTTACTGTATTTCAAATCACAGCGATGTCAGCTGAACATGGCTCATGACTGATCATACCGGGGCGCTGCCTCATGTCAGGGGATACTCCCTTGCATGTAAGCCATACTTGACATCCAAAATCTGAATGATGCACCAGATAGGACGTCAACGGAGTGATGTGTACTTCAAGAATATAAACCATGTACAGCTGTCTTGATTCAACTGCCAAGCAGTATGAGGCCAATGCATGATTTCATCCAGTCCAAATCAGGCAAGAATCTATACCTGGAGCGCAAAGTAGAGGCTGTATCTGGGAGCCAGTTGGAGAGACTCATTGAAGGTGTGGTAGCTCAGCAGCGAGGCCACCTCTCCAGGAACAGCAAAAGCAGTAGGGACTGTACCTGCCCCACACAGCAGATACAGATAGTGAATGTCAAGAGGAACGCGATCAGCAAGCCATGAGTCAGCTCGGCCAGCAGTCAATCATGCCTACTCCTCTCCAAGGAGCATGCAGCAAAACCAAAAAATATGACAAGCTCATGTCCTGCGAGTCCCCCACAGAGTACTTGCACAGCAACGCCGTACCTCCAACCAAAAAGAAGAATGGATTTCACCTGAGGTGAGGTTCCGCAGCTGGGACCCTCCAACCATCAGTGAAACCGAGAGCAGACCTGTCTGGTTGGATGAAAATGCCAACGAGACGCCCTGGGGACTGGTAGCCTGTAGAGTCCAGGGAATGTCGATCAGAGATAGTCTGTTCTCCACAGGCTGTGGTGCCTGCAATGAAGGGGCTTTCAATGCTAAACACATGCTCCAATGGTATGCACAAAGTCAACACGACCAACCTGAATGAACTTGTGCATGTTTTCTGCTGAGCAGACGTCGAAGACAAAAACGTGTTTCTCAGCTACTGCTCTCTGAAGGGGATTGGCTTCTCGTCATCTGTCCACTCACTTGAGTGCTCTGATATGCAGTGTGACCTAGTGTTAGGCTTCTCCATTCAGCATCCCCCCCACCACATCTGGTGTACATCAGCAGATATGGACTGCTAATCCTTTAATTGCAGCACAAGCGTAGTATGAACAAAAACAGAAAGAAGACACCAGGGCAATGCTGGAAATTGAAACAGAGACGGGTGAAAACAGAAGGGAGAGCACCTGCCAAGCAGCGTCAGGCCTCAGGGAGAGCGAGAGCGTGGATGCATTCAACCAGGCAGAGACACGAGTCAGCTCTGTGATCGTGTTGCCGAAGCTGTCTGTCAGATTGAGCAGCAGAGTGGCTGCCTCCCCTGCCGCGTAGCTTCCAGGACCCAGGAAGCTGCTGACAGCCAGGTCCAGATCTGCCACACATTGACTCTCTCAAGGGATGAGAGGTTCGACCTAGCTCATGTGCTGTTCAGTCTCTGGTTTGATGAATCCTGCTGATCCCCTTACCCAGAGTTCCCTTGTCTATACTGTCAGGGTGAGGCAGTGCGATACTGTCAAGGTGGGGCAGTACAGTGTATTCACATCTTGAAAGCAAGCCTTCCAACCCTTGTGCAAGCTATTTTCCATGGACAGCTGCACAGAAGAGGGAAGCAAGCTGCTCACCGCCAGGCTCGACAGTGAGTGGAATGCGAGCAAAAGGAATGCTGTCTCCTAGGGCAGGTGTGTACGCAGCCCTGACTGTAACGTGTCCAGCTACCTGCAGAGCTAGCCCTTGAGAAATGAGTGACTACATCTGCCTGTGCAATTCAGTACTCAGCAAATTTACCAACCGTTGCCTGTCAATTGTCAGATTGAGGTGCATGATTGAGGTGCATGTAAAAGTATATGAGAGGCTCATAAGAAAGGTGATCTGTCATTGTGGAATGGGTGTGCACATATGGAGACAATTAATTTGCAGGCACAGCCTATGCAGAGAAGGTCATGACCTCTGGGTTGATGGTGGCAACAATCGTGTTGCTGGGCTGTCTCAGAAGGCTGGCGACCTGCAGACGTGACCCACTTGAGATGTGTGCGTTGGCTTCCATTCTGAGGAGAACTGGAGACAACAATCAATTATTTGCAATACTTCATGCCCAAACAACAGGCAAAGGAAGAAAATACTCCATGACTCTGCTACATTATTGCCAGAAAGATTTGACATGACAAATAGGATTGATCTGGATCAAGCTGCGAGCCACCCTAGCTGCCACCCTGAACACATTAAGCTAAAAAATTTGACCCTTTTAAAAAAGAAGCGGAGACTTTATTCCCTCATCTGACTTCAAATATGTGCACCGCCTCCCTTCATAGGTGACATATGTGGATTGATGCACCATCAATCCGCCTGGCATGCAAGGTTGCATGTGAGTCTGACCTGGACAGTGGTGTCATTCCCAGCAGCTTTAAGAGACCTTCCCCTACCCAACCCCTCAGCCACGACAGCCACTTGCAGTGCCTCCAACGAAGTGAGATTTGCAATGTTTCCATAGTCGTCATACGGCGTGATCAGCAGCTGAGTGGGGGAGCCTGCCGTTGCCTTGAGGGTCCCAGTACCTGCTCCACATCATCCGAGTATCATCACCATACCTTGCTGGGCCAGCAACCGCCCCGAGGCATTTTCAGCTGTGATGGTGAACTTGAAATTGAGACAGTGCAAACAGACAGGAGTCCCTCATTGAAGGAAGAGTGTGTGGTGTGTATACATGTCTATACGATGGTGCACCTGGATCTTGATGTTGATGGAATCTCTGTTGATTCTGGATGTGCAATCAGATGAGATTGATTTGATGCCTGGAACACATTCTCTTGAGCATGAGGTCGAGGTAGGTCTGTCATCACAGATTCTGATCCTTCTATTTGGGGAGTGAACTATGTGCACAGTGACACTGTACTGCAGGCAAGAAGGAGGACAGGTAGTCGATCCTACCTGTGTCGTATGTTCCTGGGAAAAGGGGTGCGATCGTTGTCCTGCCAGGGGATGGAAGATTGGGGAGGAGAGGCATGAACGCCGTGGCGGCCAGGGTTTGGGCTCCCTGCAAAGCCGTACCAGTTCTGCAATCCCTTCAGGCACTGAACGCTGGGAAAATGATGATGGCTGAAGATTCTGTGATGCAACATTCCCTGTGCATGCTTACACTTCTTGGATTCCTCGATTAGCACCAAGTGTGAATTGGCCATTTGGGGCCACATCAAATTCAGGCGCTGTGCCATGGGGTATGAGGGCAAGGAAGAATGCCTTTTGTGGTAGAGATCTAGAGGAAATCCCTGCCCCGTCCCCCAGCGCCCCTCCCACATTCCATCCAATTCCAATTCTCTTGCATTGAATTCCAATTCTGTCTGCAGCACTGATACTTAACATCCTGGCAGCTGAGCTGGCATGCTCCGCTCTGCTGAGAAATCTTAATTAAAGCCCTGTCTGATCAGCGCTTCGCAATCCCTCTACGGAGCTCGTTACCTGTGCATCCTCCAAGAAAACCTCTGCAGAGTATTCCCCAGCCCCTACGCTGGTGAAGGTGTAGGAGCAGCTGTACTGCCCTGCTCCGAGCGCGGTCATGTCAACCACTGAGGAAACCCCAGCACCTGTCAGGTTAAACCTGACTGCCCACCGGTCACCCCAATCCGTCTTGTTGTTCCCAGATGCGTCTCTGGCCTGCAGTTCAAGCCTCGCTTCAGCAACGTGGCCAGCAACGAATACTGACTCCATGGATCCAAAGAGAGCTGGCCCACCTTGAGATTCAGCAATCCAATGGTCACTTGCGAACACATCACATTTTTGAAAATCCCAAAATGACCGTACTTTCCTCTAGCTTGATCATCCACCCAATTTCTGCCCACCATGCTAGCCAGGTCCCCAATGGCCATGAATACATGAAGGAAGTATGGGGAAGAAAATGGAGGGTACTTGTCACCCAACGGCTGCAATTATCTGCCTCCCATCATAGATTTTGCAGCAGCCGTACAGCAAGCCGAGCTGCCTTCAAAATGCCTAAAAGGCAGTCATGACCGTGACATGCTTCACAGACGCTGCAAGAGTCACCTGCACTGAGATCTGTGCAGGGACGCCAGCCACCGCAGACAGATTCAATCCATACACCAGGCTGTCAGTCCCGGATGTGGCTCCTGGAAGCACTTCGAGGTCCAACGGGGACCCAGCAACTCCGACGCTCCCCCTCCTGGCAGGCGATACCAAGATCACTTGTTCTGATCCTGTATGGCGCTCAGTGATTGGTGTATTCTGAAGAACACCATGCAAGCTTGAGCCGATTCAGCTGCTTTGAGCAAAGGTTGTGTGCTAAAAAACACTTTCATGCGATCTTATTTGTTCTTTGATACTGTATGGTGATGACAGAGTAGACATGACAAACAAGGTGTTTTAACCTTGCAGACACTTGGTAGCGGCCAGCCAAAGTCAGTGCCGCTGTTGCATTGTAGGAGTTTTGGGCCCACGTGAAGTCTGCCGGCGTGACCAGTACAGTCGTGTTTGCTGGACCGGAGAATGTCAGGTAGAAGGCCGCCTGCGCAATTGGCATGACGGAGGTCTCGATTGTGTAAATATTGGGCAACAAATTTCAAACTCCCCCCCTTCCGGTGGAATGCCGCCAGAAACGTTGAGAACTGGGCTCATATAAGATCAACACTTTTGGATTCTCATGCTTATCGATTTCGATTGACGTCAGCTTCATGGTATCGTCACCTCTGGCCATCATTGCCTTTATGGAAATCCACAGGGCAAGAAGCTAGGGCAATCGTTTTGCAGCACACACTGCAGCCTTCTGCGCTGACCACTGGTCAGCAAGACTTGCAAAGATCAGACTTCCAGACTTTCCATTCTGCATTTATTCATATCTTCTGGCTGGTCAGTAGCTTGTTTTACCCAGCGGCTAAAGATGTCACCACGGTTGCTGCTGGGGCAATTTTGCATGGCAATCAGTCCATCAATCTTGCCATGATTTACCTGTGGATCCTCCTCGATTGCATTCCCTTCCTCATCTCTTGGCAGGATGGAGATGCTGATATTCCCAGCCGGATAGCTGGCAGCCAACTCTCCCAACAGGCATTCGGTAGTTGCCACTGGGCCTGCCCGCGCCTCAATGGGTGCAAAGCCTGGCAAGGAAACATGTGATGTCAATGCTGGAGCCCCCATGCCTGATTGCAGGACTTCGTGTTCAGTACACTTTGCTGATCTTCTATGAAAGATTGCGAACCCGAAATCAAGACTGGTCGTATCTGGGCACATGTGACCAAGGCAAATAAGACTTAGGCTCACAATGCATTCCAGGCAGCGAAGTGGAACTATAAACTCACACCGGCGCTCAGAATGCTTTGATAATATCTGAGAGCACAAAGATCCCTAATGCTGGGATGGAGTTCTTGCAATACTTTGCCGCTTGGAGTGCACTGGGGCAAAGAAAAATGAACAAAGTAGAGTCTCGGCCATTCATGTTCACAAGGTTGCCATTAGACTGGCCTCACCAGCAAGCGTGGTATTTCCAACTGTCAGCTGCAAAGCGTAGGGCGCGACATCGATTGGCGTGTAAGCCCCTATCATTGCCCTGCAAAAGAAGAGCATGCCTTGCACATCCTACACTACTGCTCCTATTGAATCTCAGGTCAGCGTTGCCTGCATCTGCTTCATAGTTGAGGCTCAAATCAGGATGTAGATCGCAATGAGAGCAACAACTGGCTGGTCTTTGCAGCTGGGAACCTTCAGGCAAGCACATCCTGCTGCATGGTAATGAAGGGGCCAGGAGAATACCTGGATCAGCTTTGATACAAACAAACGATTATGAATCTTACAAAAGGATGTGAATTGTATATAACAGGATGCTAAATTCTGCTGGGTCTCCCAATTCCAAAATTGACAGTTTGTTGCTACTTAAATTTCAATTGTCAAAACAATGCTGGGAGAAAGTACATCTTTGGATGGGATTACTAAACAATCAACAACCCATGATCTTCCATGGGCTTGTGCACTTTTACCTGTCCGGTGGTGAATACTGGAACATCAGAGGGACGAGAGAATCATCCGCAACTGCTGCCACCACTCCGCTGACTGCCACTGAATCGTACACCCCCTGATCCGAGAGTGCGTTGCCGCTTGCATCTTGTAGAAACAGGAAGATGCTTGCTGTCACTCCTACAGCCGCAGCCCCTCCAAACGCCATGCTCACCTGAAATGCATCACCAGGTTGCATCAGTGTTCCTCCAGCGGCGTGCTTGGGGGCTAGCATCTTGCATTTTGATTGTCGACAAGATCCAGTAGAAATGATTGCCCTGCTGATTGCCAAATGCCTTTCCGGGCGGGCATTCTGGATTATACAATTGCTAGAGGGTGCTAATTGCTGCATTCATACCAAAAACATGTGCTGTTCTGCATTCAGGCAGAGAAGCAATTGGATATTTGTTTGCACACATAGCTGCGGCCGTTCTTCTTCGGTGTCCAGCAATTGGGCAACTCATCAGATAACAGAGGCACCCTAGCTTGAGAAATTAAATCCCTTCTTCAAGTTGATGAGAAATTCGGAAGCTTGCCTCGGTCATGGTAGGATCAAAAGACCCCTCGTCTATGGTGAGCGTGTAGCTTCCGACCAGCTGCCTGGGCGACAGCTTGGGGGATTCGATCCAGATGCCCAGGCTGTAATTCCCGGCAGGGCTGATCCTGAGGGACGTGGATGCGGCAGGGTAGGCGTAGGGGATGCTGAACTCTTGGCCAGATATTGTTGCATACAGAGCATCCAGCTGGCTGATTTGGTAGTCCTGAGGGTTGCCATAAGCATCCTGCGGAAGCACTGTCGGTCAGGAGAGCAGAAGCGGGGCAAGACTGGGATACGCTTAATCCAAGTTTGGATTTAGAATTTACAGTGTCCCCTCTCTAAATCTCGTTCAAGTACGGCTCTCAGCGATGCACGAATGGTTGTACTTTGGATTCTACAGGGTTGCGCCTCAAAACCCTATGCAAGAATGGCTCTGATTGATGCATAAAGGGCTGTAATTCGGCTGCATTGCACTGCTTCGACATGGACATAGCTTGAAATTGTACCAAAGGCAACTGCTGCTTGTTAATCGAGATGAGTGTTGGTCTCGATGATCCACATCATTAAAGGGAGGGACTGCGGGCCTTCATGCATGCAGGCTGATCAGCCTCCTCTGCCCCCCCCCCCC
>QAXI01000455.1:713509-737600 GCA_004335615.1 Chloroidium sp. JM | reverse complement strand
CCCACCTCCGTCCCATCCCACCCTATCCCCCCGAATCAAATTCAGCGCGGCTCTCTCTCCGCATGTTTCCTCCAACTCATCCTCAAAATTGCCTGCTTATCACCATGTCTTCAAGCGCAGATCAGAAAGCACTATGCAGAATGACAGTCTCCAGCAGCCTGTGTAATGTGTAATTGGAGGGGAAATGTGGCAGCACCTGAGGAGTGACCCGAACATCGACCACATTCCCAGCAATCATGCGGGAGGGGGTGATACTGACGTCGGTCATGGACACTCGGGTGGCAGAGGCGACGCAGTTCACTGTGACTGGCCCATACACGGCTGTGCCATTGTAAGCCATCTGGGCCTGCTTGCATTTAAGATTCCTCAGGCAAGTGCGGGAAGGAGCTTTTGCCAGCATTGACCCAATGACAGACATCGGTGGACATTCTCCGGGACTGGTCTTTGAGTTCACCACATCTTACTGCAGACTTTACCAAGCAGATGCTACGCCAGGTCTGATTGTCACATGCACGGCCTGCCCAGCTTATGCCCCTTTCCTAGTGGGCAGAGGAGACGGAAGACTTCTGTTTCAAAGAATCATGAGCCTCCAAATTGTAGCCGTTAAAAAGCTGATTCTGAACTGTGTGTAGAATGTAGGGTGATGCATCAATCTTCACACTGCAGTCATCTGCATGAGTGGCGCTGCAGACGAAAATGAGACAGCCCCTTCCTCACAGTGGCTTTTGTCCTTCCCTTTCCTTCTCTTCCATTGCAATTTCTAATAAGCAAACATGCAGGTGCAAAGTCTATTTTAGAGGAGCTTGAAAGCATGCTTGTTCATTGCCAAATGCTGTGTGAAGTGGAACTCAGAGATCCTGTGTTGAGCCATGGGGTTCAAGTCGTACCTTGTAAGCCCCCGTCTTGAGCAAGCTGTACTGGGACAGAATATTTCCCGCCGCAGAGCGTGTCAGCTGCATCGTCCTGGATTGGGGCCCCTCCAGCAACCCAGCCAGCCCCCCTGGCCCCACCTCCCCATACACAAAGACATTCTCAGCATCCGCCAGCTGTGCCAGCCATTTCACCTGCAAGACATTTGGGTCTGGTTCCCCCAACCACGAAACGTGAAGAGCACGATCATACAAAGTCCAACCCACAAATCTTTGGGCGCCTTCTGATGGCCGTAAAACATTTGACTTGGACCCCATCCCCAAATCCATGCGCTGCACACAGCTGCGAGCTGCTCGTTTCCTTTCACCCTCATAGATTGAAGGTCTTCACATTTTACAGCCGTAGCTGACCCCTTCGGTATTTGCCAGCCAAACCTGCCCAAGCATTGATATCATGCATCTCTAGGATGGGCGGAGGACTGCAGTGCGGATTTGTCTTCCCACTGCAAGAACACCAGCTTCGTTTCCTACTGCTGCACGAGCCAAGAAGCAAGAAGAGGCCACATCTTGCTGTGGCACAGGCGACATTGTGGGGATTTGGAGGATTTGCAAGAGGTCTCTGCAGAAGGTTTCAGCCGTCTACAAATCGGACGGCCCCACCTCAGACCCAGCTGCTGTGAAGGACTGTAGCGCAGGCATAAGCGAAGCGATTGAAGGCGGGCCCCCACTTCCATCTGCTGTTATGGTCAGCTGGCCTGTGCCGTTGGCAATTGCTTGGCCCTCATACAACACTTGAAAGCTGCTCACCTGCATGTGTCAATTTCTGTGAGCTGCTGAGAATTTCTGGGACTCTTGACTTGCAGCAATTCATTCTCGGGATTCATGTCTTTCAGGTTGATGTCCCTCCCTCATGATCTTCCATTCGTACTGGTTTTTGATTCAGGCTAGTGCATGCTGAATGGCTGTCAGATGTGCTATTCTGATGCCTGCACTGAGGGACGCTTTCGCTCATTGATTTGGAGAGCGTTTCATTGCAAGACCATACAACATGCAATCCGTTTTGGCATTCTCGAGTTAATCATTCTTCAGGTCAACAGGAAACTGCTTGCTGCAAGTGATTGACAGAATTGAACTGTTCACTGCACAATCTCCATGTCAGGCAGATGCAGGATTGACAAGATTACCATCAATGAAAGCCAGGTGAATTTTGGAATGTAGGTTATGACACAACAGAAAACATGGAACCTGCCTGGGTTGCAGCCGAGAACTCCACAGTGCATGTACTGTTATCATGCGCTTGGGACGCGGTTGGTCCTGTCAAGAATTGCCCACTGAATCTGTAGCCCACAGAACTGCAATCTGCAACCTGCGATCGTGAAATGGATGCAAAAGAAGGGAGCCTCTGTCCAAGCAGTTGCAACGCTGATTGAAGATTTGAAGTGAATGACATGTCTGCAACCCGTACGCCCTCTCCTGCCATGACATGTTTTCATGCAGTCCACATTCCGGGGATGGAATCTCGGCCAGTGGAGCTTGAAAGTCAAACTCAATACATTTGAGAGCACCTGATCTCCTGTCAAATCCTGATAAAGTTGCCAAAATCTCTGCAACTACAAGAACACTGCAGGGCTGAGTACATTTTGTTGCCTCAATTCATGCACATGCTGAATTCCTCATAAATCACCACAAGAGTGCAAGCTCATGATTTAGAAGCTTCCATTGTCAGCTGCGGTGATGTGTGCAAAGAAAGTTTGCAAAAAATTATTTAGCAGCTAGAATGCGTTATGTGTGCTGTACCCATCTAAATCATGTGCAAAGGGGGGGGGAGGGATTACCGCTGGGTTCCCATACGAGTCCTCTGCCTTCACAAAAAAGCTGGCCAGAAGCTGTGCCTGTGCCCTCCCGGTAGCGGGGCCCGATGACAGGGTTTTGCTTGGGTCTGGCGGACCTGCAAGAATGCCTTGCAGCTCAGCAAAAGATTTTCTATTCCTCATGGACAGAGTACTGGTCGATTCTTGCAAACAATAAGTGGCATGAAGCCAGTTGCAGACAGCAGGATCTGCAGGACTTGCAGGCAAGCACAAGAACAGAGGGTCGCTTTGCATGTAGAAACATGCCAAGGGGCAACTTGCTACATTTCCATATCGCTCGACTTTTTTGCACAGTCGCTTGGTGTGAGTTGGCGACGAGATAACGTAAAGGCCATACTCGACATTCAAGAGAACTGAATTTGAGCTGAAGTAGAGGCTAACCTGCTTGCACAGACAGCAAGCCCCTGGCTGTGTAGGTGTATCCATTGACAGTCAACGTGCTGTCGAGCACCATCTGGCCGCTGATCAGGGGGACAAAAGTCAGGTTGAGCTGGGGCGAGGGACCAACCAGGAATTCAGAGGCTGACTGTCCTGCACGGCCAGATTTTGCTGTCACATGTAAGGATTCTGGTATGAAAATGAAGTGGCATGTGCAGAGAAAGGACTGACCCACATGTTGAGCTTGGACATGGAAAGTTCTCTTTCTGACACTTGAAATGTAGGCAATTTGGCTGCTCTGGGTAAAGTTGCATCCTGAATGTTTCACATGCAATTAGCCATGCATTCAACTTACTTCTATCATGCAGGTTGCAAGTCTGCATTTTCTTTTGGACAAGCAGTCACAAATCTGGAAGCTTTTCACACAAGGTCTGTGCAATTCACTTGTGAGTCCATTTGTCTGTTTTCCGGAATTTGTCACCCTTCAGAGTTCCCGGAACATTACCTGGGGCGAGACTGAGCTTCATTGCCTGGGCAACGTTGGAGAATACGGCAAAGTTGGCCGAGGTTCCTTGCAGCACCGAGACATTGAATGTGACAGAGTAAGCCTGGCCCTGCAGAAAGACTGAGTGACTCATCGCCCACCAGAAGACTGCTGTGTTGTGCTTGCTTGACATTGGGGGCTGGGAGAGGGGGAGTGATGTTCTAGGTAGCAGAGAGCGATCGACCCAGACGGCTAGACCTGCCCTCCAAAATGCTGCTTGCTTGGTGGATCCTGAACATATGGAGGGTCTGCTGGGCTTAGGATGCTTGACATACTATGCTTAGCCGTGAAATCGTTTAATGACAATGATGGCTGCTTGAGGTTGATACAGTCCTTTTGAATCAATGAAGCAATGTCCTCTTCTGTCCAGCCAAAAAGAATGCCTTTCTCTGCAACATTATTTGGTACAGTACTGTAGTCTGTGCTGAAATTATTGGGACACCATAGGGGCTGGGGGAGAGGAGAACCTGCAGGAGGGAGGCCAGATCGCCGCTGTTGCCGAATGTGTCGCTGACGAGAAGTGTGGCCACCACACTGTCCCCCACGGTTGCAGCATCACTGCCTGTTTCAGTGGTGAAGAATGCCAGCTGCAGCCTGTCAAGGCTTGGGGGCGCTGGCAGCAGATCTGTGCAGCAGAAAAGGTAAGCGGGAAAGGGGACGTCAGGGCGCCACAGCAATCCTGACCTAGGGCCATATGTCCTGCAATCCCCCCCTCCCCTTCCCCATCTCTGTGGTAATAGACTCTCTGGGCGAAAGAGAGCAGGGTTATTTTGTGACTCATCTATGGCATGCTCTTCTTAGCAGCCATGCCTTCCCATCTCCTAGTTAGGTCCTGGCCAGACAGTGCAGTATCTGTTGCAGCATGTCGTGTTGGCGAGCCAACTATTCGATCTTCATCTTGTAATATAGTTTGCAGCTTGCATTTTGGTAGGCGGTAGGAGTAGTGTATCGATGTGTATCGATGTGCATACTAAAGTCCATTGCTTGCAAGCTCATAAACAGTTCAGAAAATGAAGTCATTGCAGCTGCAGTGCAAGCAGAATGTTGTGTGCCAAGAAAGAGCGGCACTTGGGCGTGTGACAATCAGATGACTCATCCTGCCTTGCCTGTTTGTATGGGAACTAGGGGACAGGGGGAGTGAGGGGTCGGCGTTCAATTTCTGCTGAGCCGTCACAGTTGGGATTGCAAGTCAGTGCATTGAACTCTATAATTGCTAAGGGCATCTGTCATAAGGAGAGCTTTACCTGCAGAGAGGTTGCCCACTCCGATCGGCTCTCCGTCCAGGAAGAATGTCATGGGGTAGGTGCCAGATTGCAGGCTGCCTACTACTGCAACATACTTTCCCAGAGTCTTACCTGCAGGCAGATTGATGACTTCAGAGCATGGCCTTGATGGCTCAATGTGCTGCATTCATCAGAATGCTGGCCAACAAAGTCATTGTGGATAGATCTATTCCTTTTGAACATGAGATCCACTGCTGCAGCAGCAGCAATTCGCAGTCTTTGAATCTACGGCCAAGCAGTCATTGTCATACATTCCCCCGATATTTCCAGCATTGCGTTGCCACTGATTTCGTCCAAGGTTTTTCTAGACATCTCATCATGCTCGTTCATTCCCCAAAGCCAGCCAAGCTGCAGTAGGAATTCCAACACCAGTGGAGCAACATTCTTCCTATAGCTCTCAAGTCTACCAAACGCTTTCTTCCTTGGCAGGGTCTGGAAGACGCAGATCAGGATGGAGCACATTGCTGGGCGAATCATGTCAACAGGAGCAGTAGGCAAACTTCACCTTCTGTGCTCTGAAGCTGTCGAAAATCTACAGCTACCTGGGCAGGTGCGGCATATGTGAGGTCCAAGTCCTCAGCGCTGACGAAGATCTCAGTGCCAAAGCCATCGTAGGTGGAAATCAAGAAGCAGGCTTGCAGCACAGGCCTGTACTCCAACAGCAGGCGAGGATCGAAGGTCGCCCCTGCCGGGCAGTCCACCTGCCATGGAAATAGGAATTTCTGACTGGAAGGTTCTGACTGGAAATACCGCTCGAGCTTCTCAGTTCAGTCAGTCAAGCACAGCAGGTATCAAGGTGAGGTCCCTCCACTTGCGAAAGCAGAGGTCGATCAGATACTTCCAAAAATGCTTGTGAAGCGTTTCTATTCATCCATCACTTTCGCTGGTCAATGACTTTGTGAGTAGATAAACTCTTATTGTCATCATGCAAATTGCCATGATTTGTCTCAAAATGATTTGGCCTGGCAAGGAAGGCTCACCGATGAGACAGTGGAGTTGGCTGCAGTAGCAGGTCCTGGCAGCAGGCGGGCAAAGATGGAGATTTCGGCCACGCTTTGCAGCAGCCCTCGGCCCTGCAGAGGTGGAGTCTGCATCCATGGACAGCCTCAGCTGGCAGTCAAGACATTCGCAATTTTCCAGAGTTTTGGACCATCCGATTCCTTGCATTCATGTGCAATGAGCCTTGTTTGAACCGAAATTGAGGTTTTGGAAAGCAAGCACGATGAGGAAAATAGGGGTGTTCGGGCATGCTGCGGGGACAAGCATTGGGATAGGGTGGTTTGGGGGGAGGGATTGCCTGTGCTGATGGGTCCAGGCTCACAATGATGTTGTACAGGAGGCTGTCATTAGAGGGCGATGACACATCAGCTGTCCAGTTCACGGCCAGAACACCGCTCCCATCATTTGAGACGGCGAGAATCTCTTCGTCTGAGCATATCCATCCGTAAGGGCTTTCACACATCGTCTGTGATCCCAAAATGGTTTTCATGTGCTATGTACTCTACTCATACCCATACTTTCGAGATGTATGGAGACAGTATCCAGTGTTGAGATACATCATTACCCACTCTTGCTCTGTAGACCTGTTGTACTCAAACCAGCAATCTCATCAAGTCTCCTGTCTTTCTTCATGAAATGTGTCACAATCTTCAATTCAAAGCCAAAGCAGTTAGCTTGCATCCATGTCTGATAGGTCACAGAATTACCTGTAGTCACATTGGCTGGAGGCACAGTTGCGATAGTCGCATCAAACCCCTCTGCAGTCCCTTGCCATAAAAAGCCTGATGCGCTGGCTAGGATGATCGACAGAAAATTTTCCTCCCCAGCTTTGCCCTGCATTACTCCATGATGGGACCTCTCTATGGGACTGAAAATGATATAGAACAAAAATTTGTTGGCCTGGACAATTGTTCAACCAACAATAGTGTCAGACTTGAGGTCTTAAAGACGGTATTTGAGGCGTAATATGTTGTTTTTTAATAATCCTTCATTCTTATTCCTGACCGTAGGGAGCCTTGTGCCACCTGCAAGTTTGAGAGTTCGAGAGAGGGATCCCCTTTCCTCCAGACTTCTCCTCCTCATAGTATTTTGGGTTTCTGCTTGGTAGAGCATAGCAAACTACCTCAGCATAGATGCTGCAATTCCTGGGATCGCTGCAGGAGGGGATCCGCTGGCCGGCATCAGTGAGAGCATATGAGGAGGCAATGTCTAGAGGGCCTTGCAGAGTTTCCAGGCTCAGTGGGCTGCCCCGAATTTGGGAGGACCCCAGGTAAATCTGCGCATCAACAAAGAATGGTCGTCCCTCCCTTGACCTTTTGGAAAAGGCATTTGAGTGCAAGCATTGAATATCCACACTGGATCAGAAATGAAAGCGACATTCCTCCTCAATCATGAAGGGAGGAGTGTCCTCCTATGGCAAGAAGGACTGATTGACTCAGAACTGGACTGACAAAATAGCACTGAATCAGAACTTAAAGCTTCTCCAATAAAAATAGACCTCATCAGACATTCGCCAGAATCATTTCCTTTCAAGGCATCTCAAGGAACGACAGTGCTCTTTCCTTACTCTATCCGCTCGACAGGGTGGAGAACCAGGATGAATTATGCATCTATGAAGGGACAATGGGCTTCTGGCTGCAGATGATGCATTTGTGAATATGGTTTTCAGGCAATGCTTCTCACCTCGGCAGTATGCAGGGAGGCACTCTGAAAGAGCGGGCTGCTGGGTTCCAACGTCAGGCTGCAGCTCTCCTGATTGCCATTGGAGAGGGTGAAACTCAGATTTGCTGCTGACCCTGGGATGGAGGCCTGCACATTTATTGGCTGCAATGATGCAATTTTACAAAATCAACCTGGATTAATTCAAGAACTCAGAACAGAAATAGGAACACACTGTGGAACAGCTGGCTGTCTTATTCAAAAGCAATGTTGAACAAACAGAACCTCAGGATTTTTGCAGGGATCTACCCCAAGTTGATGCAACACCTGTAGGCAAGCTGACAGAAATCTCCAAAATAAAATCGACCTTCTCCCTTGCTAGGAGAAGCCACCTTTTCTCCCTTGCAAGGAGAAGCCAAGGGCAGAGAGAAATTATGTTTAGGCTCGCATAAATGATCCAGGGATGCTTTGACTGGGTACGAATGACCTACTCGAAACTGTGTGCAATCCAGCGGCAGCGTGTTGCCCAGTGCATCAGTGGAGCGGATCTCAAACTGTGGGGGAGGCTCCCCCGACTGCAGCTGCAGCGTCAGATTCCCCACCCCCACCGCCTCGGTTGTATTTGCAGCCCCTCTGCTGGGCGTCACAGACATAACACCACCTGCAAGGGCTGGGATGTCATTTGGCAGAAATAAAGGTGGATTTAGCGTATGCTGAATTTATATGGTGCAAAAGCACGCAGAACCATGCAGTGGGTGGCTTCCTGTCATTGACTTTTTGGAAACAGTATGGTCGATCAAAAATCGTACAATTTGCATAGAAGAAAGGCTGCCACACAAATGTGCAGTGATGCATCAGTACTTCAGAACTCAGATAATTGCTTTCAGTTTGCTCAGAATCTGCAATTTGGAGGGCGTGCATGCCAAACAGAGAAAGAGACACTGCTGAGTTGAAAGTTGCGAAACGTGTTCTGCTGTGATGATCAGGCAAGCGTATTTCGCATGTGTCAAGATTCTCAATTTGAATGTGCATGAGAAAAGTTTTTGTCTTCAGATTCTGCTTCACACACAGGTCAAAACAATCCATGGATCAGAATTCAGAGAAATATCAATCAGTCAAAAGGATTCCGGGCCCAGAGGGTGTCTGCAGAAGACCGCGATGAGAAAATCTTACCAGCCATTAGCACCTCTGGCAGGCCATCTTGTCGCAAACCCAGCATGATGCTGTACACTCCTGCGTTGACTACATATACAGCGGCAACCAGCGCTGAGTCATCCCCCTCAGCTAGGGTGCATGCATCACTGAATCTCGGCAGCTGTTCACCAGTCTCTCCAAAGTAGTTCAGGGTGCAGGTGACGTTTGCTGCAGCTATCCTGTTATTGAATGCATCCTGCAGGTTCATCATTTCGCTTTTTCAAAGGTTACCAGTAGAGCTTTTCCATGAGTCAGACTTGCGACCTTGGCTTGTTGCCTTTGACAAGTCAAGCCTGATCTTGTGCTTTTCGTGCCTGATCCCCCATCCACAGCTTCTCCCCATTGCAAATAACACAACCCCAAAAGGCATGGATATATGAGGAAATAGCAGATCCTCACTTCCTGAAGGATGCCGTTTCTGTGCAATGTAAAACGGCTCAATGATTATGAATGAACTCCTGCAGAAATATATCTCCTGCTGCTGGAAATTGAAGGGAGGGGGGTCGTGGAGCCATCCAAGTATTTTGAATGATGACAACTATCTTGAAAGGGAACACAAGGGTCAGGAGAATGTATTTCATCCATAGTCATTGAGATTTGCAGCCTGTTTTCATTGAGATTTGCAGCCTGTTTTCAAACCAATGCATTCAGGAGGAATTGCTTGCTCACCCGGAGGTGAATTTGTCGTACTGTGGTCAATCCTGCCAATGTTGTCGCGTTGCCAGGACTCACAAAGCTCAAGTCAGGGCTTATGTTTCCAGGAATGACAGTAAAGCTACCCCTCCCGGCAGGAAGGCCTCCAACAGTGACCTGCGCGAAAGAAATAGAAGGCTAATTGTTGGGCAGAGCTCTCTGTAAAACGAGACGCCATGATAATTTCGAGATAGCGGGAATAAATCACTTCTAGCCTTGCTAGAACGACTTGGCTAAAATCTCCAAATCATTCCAACAGCAGTCAAAGGGCGGGAATATATGCAGAAATGCTTTGAGACACTGCCGCTCCCCTTTTATATCAAAGCCTCACATCTGAACACTCGATTTGCCTCCTTGATAGCTTACAGCCTCAGCCTGTACACAATTGACTATCTCATCTCACCGTATCCTCCCTTGAGATAGGCAGGGGTCGCACCTCAATGCTGTACAGCCCGGCATGAATCAGCTGCCCCGTCAGAATGGTAGCATCCTCGGCATCACCAAAGGAGGTCGACAGGGAAATCGTCAGACCCCCCGACACAGCCAGCGCTACCACAGCTGTCTCTGGTCGCCATCGCTCTCCTGCAGGACATCGACCTCGTATCTTGCATCATTCCCAAAAGTGTAAATTTAGAACAGAATTTTATGAAGGAACTCACCATGGAGACTGTAGTGGAGTGTGCACGCCCAGCCCACCTCTCATATCATTGCAAAGTGTGGGATTTGCCATGAACTGCTATCTCAGACTTTAAAGAATGCTAATAGGATAGGGGGAATGGTGCAGGGGGGAGAAGTAGGTAGGGGAGGGTTTGGAGCAGTTGACGTCATGAACCCTTTCTCCCGCCACTGAGCACTTGCGGAAATGCCGACAACTGTTGCAAAATCTAAGAAAGGTAGGGACATAATCTCTTCCAGAGGGTGATGCGAGAGGCTGCGGCAGAGCAGAGGGGCAGTTCAATTTTGGCATCCACCCACTCACCGGTAAAGCTTGCGGGATTGCCAAAGGCATCACGGAGCCTCAGGATGGCCGTGACATTCTCTCCAGCTGCGATCTGGGGGTCCTGAAGGGACAGAAGGGAGGCTGCGGCAGACGGCGGAGAGGGGCGGACAGTAATCGCCGTGGGGAAGGGCCCAGCTGCAGAGGAGGAGGACCCCACCAATTGAGGGGGGTCGACGGAGTCCAGGTAGACTGAGAGGAGGTATGGCCCAGCCTGCATCAGACGGCCGCCTCTGGACCTGTATTCAGACTTTGAAGGCCGTCTGCCTTGCTGCATTCCCTCAGCTTCACAGATCATTTCCTTTTTGTCTGTGTCTGAGCGCATGTACAAGCTGAGGCGACATGATTACGCTGTCCACTGTTCTCACACACTGCTCTTAAATTCTCCCAGGAGATTTTCATGATTGTCTGTATGCTGCATGGCCCAATGGCTCTGCTGAACACGACATCAGACGAGATACCCAAGGCGCATGTGATCCTGTATATGGCCCAACATATGAGCCTTCCCTCTGCTCAGCAGCGAGCCCACGCAAAACCCCATGGCCGTAAATGCGGCAGAAAACTTGATCGCTCCTAGAAGGAAACCAGGAGGGATCTTCAAGGAGGACTTCTCTTAGCTGCAGCGCTCCCAAAACGAAACACCATGGACAGGTGCAGCAGCCTTACCAGGGCAGTGGAGTACTGCAACAAGATCGAGCCATCCTCCTTCAGAATTTGGCTGGTGTTGACCCTATTCCCTGCCTCCGCCCGCAGCCTCCTCGATGCTGTCAGCTCCCCAGGGGTTTGCAGCAAAACCTAGACCAATGCAGTGTGGCTGATTTGGTCTGTAATAAACAGAAACGCCAGTTGGCTGAACACAGGATCCTGTCCGAGATTACAGATCTGGAATGCCAAAAAGACAAACAGAAAGCCAAGAGAGCCAACCTGGAAGGTCACCCCTGTGGTCGCCTGCCGGATTCCAAGGCTGTCACGAGGGACCACCACGATATCACCTGCATGAATTGTTGAACAATCAGTTCTGCAATCGGCACTCTCAGGATCTCACATGCAGCGGACAGACATCCTGCTCAAAACCAGCATTTTCCTCTCTCTCTACAACCTGCTGATCTGCAGAAGGTGGTGTCGGTCTGTGGCTCAAAAAACGCTGGAGAAGAAAGGGCCAGTTGAAGATGTTTCTAAGCAATTTCACATTGGCGGTCTTCCCAGACCATCCGTGGGGATTCTATCCCGCTTCGGCGGGAAAGGAGAACCAATTCGGCTCTCCACCATCCATGATGGAGAGCTGTGCTCGAACCGCACGTTTGTCACCAAAGATGGAAAATTTGGTTTCGCCCGATTCCCTTCGGTTCTGGCACTGATGTGCGGTGTGTCGCAGCCCAAGGCTGCGACTCGACGGCCAGCTGCCCGTATACAGGCAGCTGGCTGAGCACACCCGGGTGCGGAGTTAAACTTCGCACCGGGTAAGCCTCCTGACGCTAAGAGTAGCGCCAGGAGGCACTACACCTCCGACGGCCAATCAAGGGGCGTCGGTGGAATTCTCGGGCTCGTCCGAGTGGGACGAGCCCGAGTCCAAAATTGATCTGGGAAGGCCACCCTTTTCCCTTTGAAAATCTTTACTCTTTATTCCTGTGTGCATGGTAGAGCAGAGAAAAGCTCGACCTGGCTGCCCTGCAATAGTTCCTTGCAGCCCTGGCCCAGAGGCAGTGGTGTGAGCAGCGTCTGCAGTGCCAGCAGCTGCAACTGCCAAGAGTTCCAGCCGAGAGACGGGCTGCAGGTCCTCCCCGTCCCAGTACCCTACCTCCAGGTAGTGCGAGCCAGGAGTTGAACCCAGGGGGAAGCTGTACTCCACCTGCAGCGCACAGTGGTGAGATGTGACAAGACTGTCTCCCATATTTGTGCCAAGTATCAGACCAAAATTCGGATCAGGGGCAAAATTCACCTGGATCTGGCATATGGAAATACATACCTATTCTACATTTTTCCAGCAAACAGCAAAGTGCCTTTTTACACTGCTGGCACAAGTATCGTCTAGATGCTTGATCTCCTCTAGAGAATTGTGATGCTTATTTTGTGCATTTTACTGTGAAGTTTCTCAAATTTGGATCTGCCCTACTCTCTCATGTACTGCCTTCTGTGCCATTTTTGTGGCAAGCCCTGTGCCTACCTTGTACAGGCCACCTGACTGGTTCTGCACGGCCACAATGCTGGCATTGCTGCTGCTGACATGAAAGGTGTCGCCACTGCCCCCCCTCAGGTTGCCGAACGCATCCCTGGAAGCCACCAGGAAGCTGCACGTCGCCCCCAGGACGCAACCCACGAGGTCTGGCCCTTCCAGGGTGCAGCTTGCAAATAAAACAGGCCCAGCCAAGATCTCTACCGGGAACGGGGAACCAGGCAGCTCCTCGCCATTGAGTACGAGCTCCACAGTGGCAGTCCCAGCCTGCAACCCAGTGGATGGTGAATTCTTATGGCGCCCTTATGAGTGCCTCGTTGGGAGAGAGGTGGGACTTCCCAGCCAACCTTCAAGGTGCCTCCAGATTACATATTGCAAGTCCCTGCGTCAAATTTGCCAAGTGTTGACATGACACAACATGCCAGTGTATCCTGCGTAGACTTGGCAGTATTTTCAAGGTTGAAGAGCTGAGTGTCATATGCTCTAACACCTTGCTGTGTTTGGCACAAATCATATTCACATGCACCCTATGTGCATGATCTGGAATGATGACCAATTCATGATGGGCTTGCACAAAACTCCCTGCAAAGTGAGGGTCTCCCAAACCCTCAAGAAATGGGGCTAATGCTTATGCAGGAGGGCTTGTGCGGTGTGACAGTAGGAGGGGGGAAAAGAACGGTCAAGGGGGGACCTGTGTAGTTGTGTATGAGACACTGAAGCTGCCATCGTCCAAAAGTTGGACATGGGTGGTCAGGGGCAGCCCCTGACCGCCCCCCTCCCGCCTGATCAGATCCTCATATGGAGCAAGCCTCACTGCTGCCTGTAAGTGCATTCTTTGTGTCTACTTGCTCAGCCAAATTCCATTTCCCTTCCTTCTGGCCTTCAGATCAAATTCCGAAGTCTAAGTGTCCACTTCATCAATTCCCTCCTGCAAATTTGTCAGATTTCTTTATTGCACAGGATCAGGGTGAAGCATCTCAGCACACCAGAAGGTATTCTACAAGCACGACACCATCCCTTGAAGAGGTGTAATATTGATCAGGTTGAACAGTGCATGGGGAAGATTGCTGGCCACGATTTTGTTGATCTCGATTCCCACCTGCAAGGCCGCAGGACCACTGTCCCATACATTGCCGTACTGGTCCCTTGGCACGACCTGGAACGAGATCTCTGACCCAGCTGTGCCACCAAACAGACCCTCGCTCTCTACGAGAGTAGCTACTGGGTCCAGGAAAGCTGCTTGCACCTGCAAGACCACCATTGTGTCATTTGCGCCACCGCAGTATGGCTGCATGTTTCCGTTCTCCCTTCATTGAAGACAAATCAATCTCATCGACTTGGTCGTTCTTTGCTCAGCTGCGTGATTTGGAAGGGTGATCCTTTCTCTCCGATTTTCTACTTCTGCAGGGTGCACCACCTCCTTTGGAGCATGATCTGGCTTGGTTTTGCACCTCATCCAGTGTATGTCCGCTTTTTTACTATCCTTCTCATGACCTGAATTGCCAGAACCAATGCCTGTGCTTGTCTTTAGTGGGCCACCTTTCCATTTCTCTGCCCATCCAGGGCCTTGCATGTTTGACTTCAGAAAGGCTAACTGATCTGTCTGACTGTGGGGCTGGAAGCGTTCCGCATTGCTGAAACAGTAAATTTTGGTGAGCCAGTCAGGGAACCTGATAGTACAGTCGGATCATATGAATCAGGAAGAGATCTTGACCATTCTGGGACGTTCATCTACTCACCAGCAAGCTGTTGGTAGCCTGGGGGGCGTCCTGACCATTGATCACCAAGCTCAGCATGTATTCTCCGGCAATATTCAATTTGGCTTGGAGAATGGTCCCCTCCGCATTGCTGGGATCTGCCATGACCCTGCAATGAAAGAGATTGTTTGTTGGACCTTAAGATGTGGTACGAAACTTTAAGAGAGCAGGGTTTCTCTGGCCAATTGCTCATTCAGGTTATCCTTTGAATTGGTCTTTTCTCAAGGAAGAGCAGGTCCTCAGCTGATTTGAAAATAAGCATGATCAGGGGGACGTGCTGTAAAAAGAGGCCCATCAAGTCGTGGCCCTGTTTTCAAAAGAATCACTCCCTAAGGATGTCAACTGTTTTCATACACAACGATTTGCTACTCAAGGCAGAAGCGACGGAATAATCAGCTTCCAGGAAGGAATCTTTAGCCCTGAAACATGTGAGTTGTGGGATTCCGCTGGCATCATTGGTGTGGCTTCTGAACCTAGAAGCGGCTGGAAGGGCTTCCCAAATGGAGGGCAACATGTTTGTCACAATGATTTGAGTATCAGCACATTATGCCAAAAGTTCAAATGTTCATCGATTTCTCAAGTTTTTGAGGTCATGGACTCACCAAATATCCCCTCCAGCTGCGGAAACCTCGACCGGCCCATTTAGCACTGTCCCATTGAAATCCAGGGTGTCACTATATGGGACCAGGTTTTGCCATCTGTCCCACAGCTGGAATCCAACCACCCAGGCCGCCCCCGCAGTCAGTGGTCCCGGTGGGGGCCTCAGAACAGTCGCATTTGCGAGGGGCACATCCGGCAGCACAGAGATGATCCACTGGGTAGTGATTTCATCGTTGATCTCCAGGGTGGCCCTCACTGTGCCACTGCGGATCAGGCGGAAAGTGGCCACAAACCTGTAGACATCGACTTGGGTGAGCAGCTTCACCTGTCATCCCATGAGCTTTCCAACATGAAGCTTCGCAGATCACAAATGGCCCAAGGGAGAGAGTTGGCCTACATTCAAAGCAAGCCCTTCGTTGCCCCGTCTCTCTGTCCAGAATCACCCAATCCGCAATTTTCGTCACGGTGGATACGAACTTTGGAGTTGTACTCCAACTGACTGATTTTCAGAGCTCTAAATGTCCTGGTCCAGTGCCACAGTCTACAGGACCAGCACCTCTGCCAGGATGCCATTCCTATATTGTAGACAAACGCTCATGGAACAGGGTATAGGAGTGCAAGAATGACACCTATTCTGGCCAGAGAAAGCCTGATTTAGTGGCACGCTGGTGGGCTGCTGCGTGATGGGCCCTTGGAGTTGCAGCACACAGGAGGCAGCCGCGAGCTCTGCGACGTCCGTCACGGCGTTCAGGAAGCTGTCCCGCAACGCCACGTCCAGCGTCAGCCAGTCCCCTGCCACCGCCACCGCCAGGGCAGCATTGCCCTCAACCCTGTGAAAGATAATGCTGTTTGGCATGGGAGGGCCAGTTCATAAGCATGCTTTCCACAATGATGGGGAGGAAGGGCAATTTCAACACCATGGTGCGTGAAAAACAGCTTGACATATCCCCTTCTACAAGATCATTGAGCGCAATTGAGGACAAGAAATTAGCTTGTGAGAGAGGGCATGATCAACATTGTGCAGATATCATTGGAAACTTTGGTGGTTTGAAGAGCCTGGCAGGGCATTAAACCCACTTTGATTAGCAGTTTGTGCAGCATTGCTGATTGATTGAGTACATAGGGAGGGAAGGGGAAGGCTGCTAGTATGTATGATGGTTTCTTGATCGAAACATGAAGCCAGAATTACAATACAATGATGCCTGCACCAGATAGTGCAAATGTGGAGAGCAGAACAGGCAGTGATTTGCAGACCTTGTTGTGTCAGGAACTACCACCCCAGGAAGGACTTCCAGGACAGGGAGATTTGTCAACAGGTTGTCGACAATGTCGTTCTCCACTGATGCTGACAGGTTGTAGGTCCCTGCTTCCCCGATTGCAGGGCTCACAACCCAGAACCATCCTCCGCTTCCCTGCAGCATCCTGAAACGCTCAAAGTTTGCAAAACTATATCGAAAATTGGCAGTTCCTTGATGATATGAAGCTCACTCAGCAGCAGGCGCTCTAAAAATCACATCAAGTCTCGACAGGTCCTTGGTCAAACTGGACGGTGAGAGACTTGAATACTGAGTCACACAAGCAGCTAGAAATCATCTAGGATTGCTAACTCTGCAGCGCATGTTTTGCTTCTGGCTGAGACTTACATAACGCGCCAGAAGTAAACATGAAAATTGAGATTGGTACTTCGGGGGTCGTTGATGGTAGCAGAGCACAGTTTAAAAACGAGGACGGTGTGTTCACCTCTAGAGTCGCCCAAAAATAAGGGGCCAGGCCAGGCTGTTCAGCCAACATGGCGATATCCCCTGGGGAGCCAGCGTTCCCAAAGACGTCCACCAAGAAGAAACTCAGTGCAGCGGACTCTCCCGCCCGTATCTGCAGGGTATCTGGAGCCAGGAGGAAGGAGCTTTCGAGGTCCAGTGCTGCAGGGGCGAGGGTCAGGGGGATGGGGCTGCCGCATCCGGCTGCTGGGGACTGGTCGCAGCCAATGCTCTGTCCATCCTGGGTGATACTCAGGAGGTAGTCTCCTGCACAAATCCATCCCTGTCATGTCAATAGTGGTCATTGCTTTTTTCTTGTTGTGTATCAAGTCCGTTGCCTGACAGATGAAACATTGTCAGGTGATAAATGTGCAACTCTGGATCACCATGAGGTTTGTACCGCTTGTCCTCGAAAACAAAACAAAGGGTTTGTTGAATTTATTTGCTGAGATTCTGCCCAGATGCCAGCCACATATGCTCTCCGCCAACGGAACAAGTTCTTGCAATGCTGCCAAGCACTACAAAATCCAATGCCCTGATAATGATGCCATCCTATGACATCCGCATTGATGTATTGTGGACGATCCCTGTCATTGGCTGCAAGTTCATGCGTTCTTGAATGAATGAGTGGCTTTATCAACAGAGTTTGGGCGCACCTGCTTGTGTTATATTGATGGTCACCAGGCAGACTGTGGAGTTCAGAACTGGCACAATATCCAGCATTACCTCGTCCCATTCTGCATAGCAGCCATATGAGGTTTCTGGGCCCTGTTTGGCATGTCACCAGACCATGCCTGCTTTCCCCCATGCACACACAAGATTCGCTCATTCTGAGGCATCGATCAGTCAACGCTGTAAAGGTAAGAAACATTCACACGATGCCAATGGCTTGGGATTGATTACAGATTCCCGCAGCCTCTGTCCCTTGTGGCTGTGTTTGAGATCACTGCAATGCGACACCATTGTCAGGTTCAAAGAAGGCCCAAGGATTGGACACTCTCCCAATATCATCGATCAACAGGATGTTCGATTAATGAGGGAAGGTTTCGACATTCTGGTGATTGGCAATATGATTGCTGGAGAGGGTTTGAATTTGCTGACCCTGAGAGGGTCTCGTATCAGAGTCCCCTGCCACTGGCAGCAGCTCAGCTTCCAGCAGCAAACACTGGTCCTCGAAGTCAGCCACTTCCTTCTGTGGGCCCGGAACCAGAGCAACATGCACCATCTCCCCAGCAACGCCTGTACCATGATAGGTGGGTCAGGCATTCATGGGGCCCTGGTCGAACAGCAAGGCACATAATCTGAGGTTTCATTGTGTACCATCGATGGTAGATTCTGGAATGGAGATCAGCAGGAGTGTGCAAGAGTGCAAGATGGGTGGCGACCTGGAACTCAGAGATGGTAATCTGAGACGCAATTGTACTCTGAAGGCTGCTTGAACAAGGCAGATGTCTATGAGAATCACAGGACCTGGCAAATCTCATACCTGCAAATAGGGTGGCGTCCCACACATTCATATCCTTCAGTGAGCAGCGCATTTTGTTTCAGCCAATGTACTTGTGGGAAGAGATGAAGGCAGGGGGGTGGGTGCATGGGGGGTTTAGGGTTTTGGGTTTGCATGGGGGGGAATCGTTGCCTGTCAAAGTTCCGTTGGACAGGCCTGCGCTGGAAAATTTCCAGGCACTTGGGACGGTGATGTAGGGCAGCACGTTGACAGCCCACGGAGAACCTTCCACCTGCAATACGCTCGAGGGCATGGGGAGTCGGGCTGGCAAGGGTGTGATTATGGGCGTGACCTGGTATCCTATTGCAATCTTGCATTTCAAGCAGCTTCATGCTAGTGCTCTGTGGTACTCATTCATTAAGTCTGCCTCTGTCTGTCAATGCATCAGGGCAATTCTTCTCGTCAATCTTTGGATGTATGCCTCACGACAACGATACTTCACGGCAATGATGAATTGATGATGCTGCCACTCAGATTGATCGATGCAGGAGTGTGGGTTGCAAATTGCAGATATGAAGCTGCGATCTACCTGACTGCCATTTGCTGTGACCGCCACAAGGAAAGCTGCTGAAGGCGTTGTGAACGAGACCTGCATGCATCGTTCAAATCCGATGGGAGCTTACAGAAACCTTCTGAAGAAGTTTTCACAGAGGAAGATCTTTCCTGTGAGTTGTCGAATCCGTTGCAGAGATTGGCTTGCCTTGTTGAAGAATCTCCTGCCACGATGTGAAGAGGAGGTAAAGCAGAATATGCAAGTGATGTGCAGGTGGACAGAACGAGTCTCCATGTGTGCAAGCTATGCTTGGGGAGGGAGAGTGGACCTGAAGGTAGCGGCCATTAAACTCCAGTGTTGCATTCACTGACTCATTTCCCGCAGATGAGATATCTACTCCAACCGCTGCCCAATCCGCCGCATCTGTGCTCAGGCCATCTCCTGCTGTCACAGCACATTTTGTCACTATCTGTAGATAGCGCCTGGTTGGGGAACAGCTTTCTGGAGGCAAGGGCATGGAGGCTGCACAAACTCAATAGCAGCATCTTGTTATATACATACTCTAGCTTTTGCCTTTTGTAAAGGGAAGGACAAGCATGAGGAAGGCTGCAGCGTGAAAGCGCTGACAGTATTGCAAATGTGCAAGTGCCAAGTAAGCCAATGATACTTTATAAAATCGCAAGCCATTCATCCTCCTACAAATCAGCATTCAATCTGCAAGGCTTGGCTTGATTGGCATACCCATATTTCTCCCTCCAGAATCTCCCCTCCAGCCTGATGGATCAAGACGCAAATCTGGCAGAGAGGTCAGTCACACCTGAGATTTGAAACACAACAGGCTGTCCTGCAGTGACTCCCTTGGGCAGATTTTGAACGATCAGAGCCCCTCCAGGCATGGCTTGCAAAGCTGCCACTTGGTTTCTCTGCAGGGAGGCTGCTTCAATGAAGCAATTCTGCCACCCCTCGTCTGTGAGGTTGCCTGCACATGGACACCAGCACCATGATCAAACATGATGGGTGAGACCAGATTCAATTGATTCAGGAAATACCGGCGCATTCGTCCAATTTTGGCATCTCTCTGAGTGAGGACGGCATTCTACCCTTTCAAGCTCTTGAGGTCTCCATCATTTATCTCCACTGTGGCATCATGCTTTCTCCTCGAATGTATGTTGGATCGCATCGCTGCTCTAATGGGATGCACCCTGCCTGGAGTATACAGCCAACCGTGGCTGTTGTGAGCTTGCTTTATCGATCCAGTGATGCAACCTCTGTCGCGAAACTGTACGCAGACATCGTGGAAGCATTTCCATCACATGATGTTGCTGTGGGAGGAATCGACCTGCAAGGCCAGGGACCCAGGTTGTCTGGAAGCCGAACAGTGGAATGTAAGCTGCCAAAAGGAGGTCCTCCACTTCGGCCTCCACTATCAGCGCCGCTGCCTCGAATCCGCTTGGGACTGTGCAGGTGAGGACTTGCAGCCCAGCCTCTGTTGTGATCGTGGCGGCAAATTGCTGAGAGGCGGCTTTGCAGACTGCATCGCTGATAGGAAGCTGCTCCTCCTGTCAGGACAACAAGGCATCAATTCTTTGCTTTGTGTCCACAAACGATGCAGAGGAAGGTCCTGCTAGTTCTTAGTGCCCTGATCTCTTTATATATCAGCAAATAGATTAACTACTAACCATCAGGTACGCAATCAGGCTCCTTCCCCATTAGTAGCCCCACATCTGTTCAAAACCACCAGAGGGGTTTTTGCCGGGTCAAAGCAGTTGAAAAGCACTAAGCCATATTTGCGGCTCATTCCCCCACTGGAATGAGTGTCAACGCGCCTTCTTTGACATGTGTAACCACAGGAAATATTTCATATCCAGTATATGTCCTCACCCCTGGAGAGACATGGAACTCACAGAGACAAGGGTCATGGTCACCACATTGCCGCTGCCACTCTGCTGAAATGTGGCGCTAATCAAGCAGAGGTGGGGGATGGGCTGCCAGGCGGATAGAGGGGCCAGCAGGGGTAGCGGCGATGGTGCAGGGGTCTTGGCAATCTGGCCCGCTGCAGTTATTATCTTCACTGAGCATTGCACCAATGGTCCACACATGTTACAAGTCAGAAATGGGAAGCTCTGATCAGCTAGACCTGCAACCTCTTTCCAATTGCTTTGCGACCTCTGCAGCTGCTCTGGTGGCCGTAACGATCCCTCTCAGCAATGGGATTCAGCGGCAAAGGCATGGGCTGCACTGCGCCGAGTGAACCGATTTTTCTGTTATGAACCAAGCCTGCAGGATTTCACAGGAAGGAGCGTATTGAACGTGAGGGAATGCTCACGAATGTAGAAAGTGAAGGTGCCATCTGCTCTGTGCCAGGTCGTCCCAGAGTCCCAGCTGACGAAGAGGTCCACCACCGCCTGCTGCTGATCTGAGGGGGTTGGGCACGAGAACACCACGACCTGCTCATGATATTACCAGAATCATAACTGCAAGCATCGATGTTCAAATCTTGCAGGTTGCTGCAAATACTGCACTGAAGCGAATGTTGACCTAACCGAACGATTCATGAGCTCCTCTGTAGTTCATCTTGTGCCAGCATGTTCAGTACAGCTACAACATCAAGTAAGATGGCGCACGTTCCCACTTTTTTGAAAGATTTTGTACACTCAGAAGAGCGACTTACATTGGCAATTCAAGCAGATTGGGAGCAAGGCAGGCGGGAAGGGACCTGGGAGCCAGGGAGGCACAGGAAGGTGTCCACAGTCCTGCCTCCGAAGCTGCACAGCAGGCGCCCTCCTGCAATTTGCCCATCCCCCACCCCCACCCCAGAAGCCCTGCATAGGAAAACTTTCACACCAACCTCGCTGTGGGAACCAGGTCAGTGACGGCGATTATTTTACTGATACGAACACATTCCCTGCCGCATGAGTGATCTCTTCAGGAACCCTGCGGTCAGAGTGACTTCCAGGCAGCTTGAGCGGATGAATCATATTGTTCCAAAGTTGGGGGTGACAAGATTCCCTGGAGATGCAGTGTTTGTCATACACTACCTCTCGTACACAACCTCTAATCTAGAGCAAACGTAAAATGATTGTTTAGCTGAATTCTTCAGTAACGTAAGAACAGAGCAACTCATGTGAATGGAACAAGCACTTTTTCACCAGCATCTTGACATACAGATGGAAGAGCTCTGCCGCTTGTCCTAGTTTTGCTACCCCACAGTGGGGATGAGCGAAACGTCAATTCTGCAAAGCCACACAGGGGTTGTAGATGGAAGCTTTTCACTGTCATGTACCAGCATGTAAAGGGACTGCCAAGGGAAATCACCTCAGGGTCACTCGTGTGGTCGTGCCAACAGCTGCCTCTCGCGGAGAGAATGTGATGACCGGCGCCCCTGCTTGAAGATGGCTATTCTTATTTGAATGTCACAATTGCCGGTTTCTGGCATTGGTAGAGCATTGGGAAATTGCTTGGGTCATATATGCAGGGTCATTGTGAAGATGAGCATGTCGTTCACTGCCCCTGCTAGCCACCCCTTTTCCCTTTCCGTGGTGCTCAATGACAAAAGATCATTTCGTCCTTGCCTTTCAGTACGCAATTCTCTGTATCTACACCCTTCAACCCCTGCCGCCCAAGGATGTGTGCTTTATGCGTGTCAGTGTCATCAAGTGTCTTGGTGTACAGCATGATTGCCAGAGGCTCACCTGTGCTCCTTCTTGGAGAAATCCAAAGTATGAAGAGCAGCAGAAGCACTGAAACGATGTTCCTTCGTGCTCCTGAAGAGTTTGCACGAGGTACAGCCATTCTTGCCGCTCTAACATGCTGAATTGGCCACTGGCTTCTTGGTGAGCTTTTGTGTGTTTCCTTTCAGCACCGAATTGTGCCAGAAGAACTGCCGGACTTGATGAATCATGCTCTTACAGCTCCGACGGATCACTTACACAATCTGAGCAAACCTGGAGCATTTATTCGTCTCGTGATGATGGCGCTTTATGACAAGCAAATTTCTATGAGTCATCAGTGCCCTGCTGCAGAATATGAGGTTCTCTGAGGAAGGGTGACCATAAGATTTTCTATCACAGTCTTTGATCCGATACGTCACAAAGCTCTCTTGGAGGCTTCTTTGTTTCTCACAGAAGGAACAGTGAGACATTTGGGGCCGATAGGATGACTCCTATCAGGGGTTGGAGAAACATACTAACCCTAAGTTCACTCTAAGGTGGAATAGCAGGCGCAAACCAGGTGCATGCAGATCCCTGGGGTATCATAAGTGCACAACAAACGACGCAATTGTGCAGACGTCGTTCAACCACAAGCACATTGCCAACGTTGTAGTTGAGGCAGGCATGAACGTTATCAAAACTAATCCTTAGAGGCTGCAAGGGTTTGCTCTCAAGAAAGGGCCTATGAAGACCAGGCTCCAGGAATGATCTTGCTTCAAATTTCTTCTGTGTGAGATCAAAATTGAGTGATCAGTATCTACACACAGCGAACACCCCAGGAACACCAAAGCCTGTCTTCGCTGGAATACACCCATCTATAACTGTCAAAGGAGCAAAGGGCTGAACTGCAAAAAGGAACAAATATCTGTTCTGGGTTCTGAAAGAGCAGTAATCTCTTTTGAAGCGACAGGCAACTACAGTTCTGGTTGGAAAAATTCCCTCTTTGGGAAGGGCCTCATCTTTTTCCCGCACATTTAACGGGCACAACAGGATGCAAGGTGGGTCGTGTCTGTCGACAGAGCTGCAGCAGCACAGACATTGTCAGTCGTCTTTTCCAATTGCTGAGTTTCTTGATTTTTTTTACCACGACTCATAGCAAAGATTCATAACGGCATGTCTTGATCCCTTGTGTGTCTGAGAAGTCCAGGTCCCCCTTCCCCCCATGCAGATATTCGACAGAATCATCTTCCTCCTGAAAGGGAGGAAGAAAGTGGGCACGTGACACATATTCGTTTAGTCGTTACACCCCAATGGCACCTCAATGGTGAGCAGCAGTCTAAAACCTCCAAAATGCCTGCCACATCCAGAACAGAGGGGGGAGAAATGTAGCTGACCGATGATGTACGGCTTTGACCCATCAATCATTGCACAACACTTCGCAATTTGATACAGGAGAGTAGTCAATGACATGAGGACTTCCACCAGGGAATGCTTACTTTCCAATAGGACTCAACCTCAGCATGCTATGCCCAACTGACTTTGCACCAAGATTCGATTTGTGCTCACAATTCGAGAGAAAAGCCATTCAAAGGTCTTCCCTATGACAAGTGGTGGTTTCGAAGAGCCGGGAGGATGCAAAAGATCACGAACGCCTCCTGATGTCCCACCCC
>QAXI01000455.1:698066-709829 GCA_004335615.1 Chloroidium sp. JM | reverse complement strand
GGGGGGGGGGGGGGGGGGGCACCAGCACGGTACATGGATGGGGTGTCTCTTTCCACGGAACTGCAGCAGCATAGACATCATCAGTCGTCTCTCCAAATAGTGAGGTATTCTTTGGCTGAGACTCGCAGCAAAGATCTCACAGAGGGATGAATTGTAGAGAAACTATTTATGTGGACAAGAAGTCCAGGGTCGCCCTTCTCCCAGCAGAATGATCAGCTTGAGATATATTTTCCCCGGAAAGCGGAGGAGGACGGTAGCTTTTGCCCCAATTCAGTCACCTTATTGCAAATTGATTGATTATTGCAGCATCAACATCCTTTTGGCTTGCCATCCATAGCCAGGGAGGGGGACTGGAGTTTAGTCATTGTCATTTTAGCTGAATGACAATCCACAATCTTCACCTGTCATTTATTCCGCAATTGCCATTTTCGGCAAGAATTCAGATTTGAAGTCACAAATGGGGAAAAGGCGTTCAAAACACCTTTCTGTGAGATGTGGTAATCAATGAGGGCTGTAGAAGATCACGAACACTCCCCGATGGACTCAGCCAGAACCTGGATACCTTCACCTCTACCTCTTTACACCTCCACATTTATGAGCGTGCACAGGAAGAAACGGGGGGAAAAAAGCAGAGTGCGTCACCTGAGCACCTTTTCAAGTGCTGTTGGATGCCGTTCGGAAGGTGCTGCCGCAAGTAGGACAGTTTGGCCAGCCACAAGAACATATCGGAGCATTTCGGCTGTTCAGAAAGTTTTTGGCGGCCACAGGAGCCGGCTATCATTGCTTCTCCAGAGTGAAAGGAACGCATCAGTATCCTTACACAGCTCAACAGGTTCAGCGAGCCAAATGTAGCTATTCTTCGCAATAGAAATGGGAGTCCTCCCAGTTTCTTGCGCCCACCCCTAGGTATCGACGAGCAAAATATTGAAGGACACAAAATATTGAGCATACAGACCCCATTTCTAAATTGATGAGAGTGCCGCAGGGCCATCCCTACTTGGAGTAAAGGACATCACATCAAGTGTGTCAACAAAATTCTCATCAGAGACAAAATTTCTGCTTTCCACATGTCATTCGGGAGATTTGACCTGGAAGGGCTCTTCTTGATGATTGCAAACCCCTTGAAGTTCCTTCTCACAACTTGCTCGCCGAAACTTCCCCAAAATTTGGAGGGCTTGATCGTTTTGTCTTGCATAAACTCCACTTGATAGTACGAGGAGAGATCAGAAGAGTTGCAGAGCCATCTGAAGGAGTCGGCAAGAAGCGCAGCGGCCACAACGGTCGCTATAGGCTGCAAAAGCAAGTCTAGTTCCTTGCTTGATTTGGCTGAAAAATAGATATACACGCTGCAACAGCAGCTGTGGCATATACCCACAGCATGATGGATGCTCTGCCAAGCTTCTTGTTTTGTCGCCAATCCCCTTGCTTGCAAGCTGTGATGACTCATCAATTAATGTATTTTCTACATGTCTGTACAAATGTGCCAGTGCCCTGAGGATGGGTCACGGCAGGGGGAAAGGGGCCTTGTTGGTCCAAATGCATTGCCTGGATATCTTGGAATTGTCTTGTTGGCTTGTCCAAGCTGGGAGGAATAGAAAGACATCACAAGTTCAAGCACACTCCCAGATGGAAACAGTTGCAAATCATATGTAAGCAGATCAGGGATAAATCTCTTGGGGCTCATGTGGCGCAAGAGCATTTGGCTGTAAACTGCACAATTGTGTAGACATCTACAACCACAAGCACGGCACTGCCATTGTACAGGCGGGCATGAAAACTCATCTCTCAGGGTCTGCAAGGCTTTGTAAGGGCATCTGAAGACCAGTGTCCAAATGGCATTATTCTCATCTCCAGTTTCTCCTGTGGAAGGTCAAACTTTTTCTGTACTCACATCTATATACAGCAAAAACCCCAGGACCACCTATTTCATTCAGCCTGTCTTGGCAGAATACACCCAAAAATGCAGGTGCTTGAAGAAACCATATTCTGTCCATCACACACAGTGGCAGATGCTTAAAGAAAAAAGCTCCGCAAGTCTAGGGAAAATCATTTTCAGTGGGCTGGGACAGCTCCGCTGCGCTGATGATGGCAAAGCTGCCTTCAGTCGGCAAGGGCTGTACTGTATGAAAGAAATACATCTTTACTGGCGTCTAGAAGAGCAGCAAACTCTCTAGAAGCCACAGGCAACTCCAGCTACCTTTGGCTGGGAACAAAGGGCTGTCTGAACGGAAGGCGCTGGTCTTGTGGCGCACAGGGGTGTGGGGCACGAGTATGGTACATTGGTTGGATGTCTCTGTTGACATGACTGCAGCAAGAGCACTCATATCAATCGTCATTTTCAATTAAAGACTCACAACGGCATGTCTTGATCCCAAGTGTGTCTGAGAAGTCCAGGCCCCCCCTTCTTCGTGCATAATAATCGGCAGAATTATCTGCCTTTTGAAAGAGGGGAGGAAAGTGGCACAGGGCACATGTTTGTGCAGTCATTATACCTAAATGGCAGCTCAATGATTGCACAGCATTCTACATCCTCTGAAGTGCCTGCCACATCCAGAATAGGAGGTTGAGAGATGCAGCGAGCTGATGATGTACGGTCTTTGTCATCATTCATTGCGCAGCACTTCGTGGTTTACAGGAGGGAACTTAAATACCAAGCCCATGATAACCCTCTCGGGGGATTCCCACGTGTAGGGAGGACTTTACCTCAGCTTCCTATGCCCCATTGACATTTCATCAAGAAATCAGCTTTGTGCTCACAATTGGAAAGTAAAAGGCATTCCAAAGAGGTCTTCCGTGAGATGCGGTGGCTGTCAAGGGCTACGAGGGTGTAGAAGATCACAGACCCTCCCAGTTCAACTCCACCAGCGCCTGGATATCAGTCTCCCCTTCACTTATCCCCTCCAGGTGTTTGAGGGTCTCAAAATATGCCAAGGGAGAAGGAACAGGAAGCTGAATGCGCCACACGAGCACCTTTTAAGTGTTGTCATAGTCCGAGCTGTTGTAGTCTGGGCTGTCATAGTCCGATTCGAAGTCACGGTCGCAGGCAGGACAGTGTGGCAGACCGCCAGCACATATTGGGGCATTGCTGCTTTCCAGGATCTTATTGGCAGCCAAACTTTCATCGCCTCTGCAGAGTGACCAGGTTTTAGAAGCCAACAGTGTCCTTGCACAAATCTCAATTGATTCAGATATCTTAATGCACTGATCTTTCGTAATAGACTCAGCAGTTCAATTTCTTTGGGCCCCCCCGTCAGGGAATCACAGTCGGACAAACATTGGAGAGCAGAATGTCAGCTGGACTTGAGCATAGGAATTCCATTCTGACTTGCAAAGAGTGCTGCAGGGCTACTTCTACATAGTATTTAGTACATAACAGCAAGCATGCTAACAAAACCGTTCCTTTCAATACAGAACATCTGCTTTTCCCGTCTGAGTTGAGGAAGATGACCTGGCACGCCTCTTATTGATGATTCTGATACCCTTGAAGCGCTTGCTGGCAGCTTGCTTGCCAAAAGGTCCCCAGAGTTTGCAGGGCTCAACCACTTCGTCGTGCAATACCTCGATCTCGTAATCTGTGGGGGGCTCAGATAGGGCCCGTGCCCATATCCTTATACCCTTGGAGTGGGCATGGGCGAGGAGACCCGCTCCCAAATTTAAGGCGAGTGCATCCCAGTATGTTATGTTTCGATTGTCTTCTTCGTTTTTGGATGGATGCAACTGTCACCACGGCAGCCGTAAGATATGCCCACAGCATTTTTGAAGACCTGCCCAAGGGATCTGCACACGACGCCCTTGCCATGAACAGAAAGCAGCAACCGACAAGTAACCGATCATTGTGACTCATCCATCAATGCAAAATTCTTCCAGAGACTGCAAATGTCGAAATGCTCGTTGATAATGGACACTGGCAATAAATGGAGGTTGTTTCTTGATGCGCTTGCCGATAGCAGTTAACAAACTACTCTTTTCCGGAATCGATGGAAGATATGTTTCACTAAGCATAAGAGCTCGGGAACGTTGGTAAGCCTAGCAGCGTGAGGAATAATGGCCTCTGAAGCCCACGATAATGTGAAAAAGGCGATGGACGCTGCACGGGAACAGGAACTCGCTGCTTACATCATGCGGGATGTCGACCTGCGACAAAAAGCTGCGCAAGGCGAGCATTACTCGCTCGACATACTCTCAACATGCTCCCTTAGAAAATCGCTTCTGACATCTAGCTTTACACAGTGTCTTTTGAAGATCTCACTGTGGCATGTATCTCTGATGTTTGCTTTACCCCTAACATTATAAATTAACATGCCACAAATATATCTGAAAGCTACCCTCTTAAGTTGAAGTTTTGCAATGCTTGAAGAATATTATACTGTTGCAGAGGGAGGAGTGCTAGCGTATGCAAGGAAGCCCATCCCACGCAGCAAGCCCAACAACAGATTCCTGCAAAACACTCTGAAGAGCGTCGATTTTGGTGGGTGCCCGCTTTGCTTGATTCAAATCTCCTGTCCCTCTTCACGCCTCCCTCTGAGGCTTCTTCGAAAAAAGCTTGTGGCACAACAGGAATGGCAATTGCCAGAGCTGATTAGATGGCTCCATAACAGCCAAGAAATACAATTATGCGATTTGCAATTCTGCAGTACTTCACAAAGAGGCAAACGTTCGCAAATCCATTGTCCTTCTCCTGGAAGATAGGAGCATACGCTTTGGCTGCGCTTGTGTTAAATATTTGGAGACATGTCCAGTAATAATTTAAGAAATTGAATTGTCAACCTTTGCAGCCAACCGTACTGCAAGAGAGAATGAGATGTGGGAGAAGTGGGACCCCAAGCGGAGGTCCCTGGATTCGGAAAGCGAGGAGAGGAGCGGAAAAAGGCACAGGGGTAGGCAAAACACTTGATATTAAATTACTGCCAAAAAAAGGATAGAGATGCAGGGTCATGGTCTCCAAACTCGCCTTGACCCCACAAATTCACAATAGTGCTTGCAATATGATAGAATGCGTCAATACAAACTCCTCATCCCCACCTCACCATGCTAGATACCTTACAACATGACACAAAGACCAAGCAGATTCAACCCAAACTAAATCTGTATGATCATGGACGATGAGGCTTTGGCCTTGAAATGTCCCCTTGCAGCTGTTTGGGGAGGTTTGTGATGAAATCTGAAGCCAAAATGCAATTGCATTACTTCCTGCTGCCACTTGACCACTCTTGTCAACAGAAACTGACCTCCTAAACGGCGGCATTTGTCTGATAATTGTGGTATCAAGAGAGCTGTGGCAAAGGCTTGAAAGCTCGCTGACATTGACCCACGGTGTCTTGAAGCATGACCTGGGACACAGGCCCTACACGGCGGCCCAAATCCAGCAGCGATTCGTCAGATGGGTCATCCCAGTCATCTTCCGAGTCAGAGGGCCAGAAACCTGACATTGAGAAGCGCCTACAGGCTGGGAAGGCCAGGTACACCCCTTTTGGCTGGCACAGACTCTCTGCTCATTTGTCGCCGAGATAGTGACCAAATGCCCTTTCACTGCCGAAGCAGAAGCAACCCTATCATCAGTTCATCGATTAGGATTATTAGGCATGATGAACTGCCTCAAAACAACCGGACATTTACATATTGAATGATTTTGGCTGTCAGATCTATTGTGTGTAGAAGGGGGGCTATTTTCAGTGAGGGGGGGAAAGCTCATAATATGACCCTTCTCTCACCCCGCTTTGGTGGCGGCAATCAATCTGCTGTCAATCATGTATTGCTTGTGGTGCAGGGGCCGAGGGTCGACAGGTCCACGCGCAGATGAGACGGGACCCTTCCTTTTCCCCACAGATGAGCAAGGTCAGCATGCAACAACATAAAATTGAAGGATGATATGCGATCTGAATCGCTTGGACTAAGTACTCAAATGGCCTCATCATGCTTGACGCCCAAGAAACCCCCTGGCATTGAGTTGTGGTGATTTGTTTGTCTAACAAATCTTAGGCGTCTTCTCTTCAATCGCATGGGAGTTAAGAAACTGATTGTGCAGATCATCATCGTCTATGTGACGAAACCACAAACAACCATATGCAGTCGTAAACTGCATAGATTCCTTTCTCCTCAGAAACAAATTTACTACTACTCTCAACTGTTTTGCATGCTGCAGAGCGGCAGGAGTATGAATTGCTGCGGCTGACGCGGAAGCCGACGGTGGGACCAGCCTGTCCAGACTGGATCAGGGGAAGCGGCGGGGAGGAAAGCCAGCCGCAAAGGTTGGCCTTCGCAGTTGAGATTTGTTATTTGGCTCTTACTTGGGTCAAACGCTCTTTCAGACAACTGCCCCGCCCGTATGCCATTGACCTTCTCCCCCCCCCCCCCCCCCCTTTCCCCTGCCATGCCCTCGTCTTCTTGTGCCTTCATTCAGTGGTGACTTCAGACCTCACCAGCTGTAGTTCTGTGAAGATGGTGGCTCCCATGCACCTTGATGTGTCTGCCAGCTGTATAATACGATGCTGATGAGTATAAAAATGAATAGACGAGGAAGTGGACCCCTGTACCTGACAGCCTCACTGCCCTGTCCTTTTAAGTACTTGCTAAGAAAAATGACAATTTTGTGCAGGGTCACAATTTCAGAGCTGCTGTCAAGGGAGCCCTTGCATCCAAAAAAGGCCAAGAAGGACGCAAAGAGGAAAAAGAAGAGCAAAAAGCTCAAAAAGGAGAAGAAGAAGAAGCGGAAGAAATCGCCCTAGGTGTGCGTGGATGCTTGCAGGACCAGGCAAATCTTTTTAGATCATCTTCCTGCGGCTTCTGCTGTATGCACAGGAGCAAGCTTTAGACCCTACGATACTGTGAACAAACGCAGCTGATGACAAGCGTACAGAAGGGTAAGAGTAAACAATTGATTTCTGGTTGCAATGTTTTTATAGCAGAGCTTTTGACAGCAACATTTTTTACATTCAAGAGACTGAGAGAACTTGCCCACACTTGTTTCGTTTGCCTGGTATCAATACAAGGGATAACATTGTCACAATGCTTGAGCACGTACTGAACTGAACATGGCCATAGAATGGCAAAGAAAGGCACAGACAGAAAGTCAAAGCACAGGTAAATACTTGAGAAAGTGTCCTTTTGTCGCCTTGTCAACAGAGCTTCAAAATTCGTGCTGCCATATACTACTCCTCTATTTAACAAGCAAGCAGCAATAACCTCATCTATCTTGGTTGGCTGAACATTTGTCCAGCCACACTATTCTTGCATGGCGTCATCTGAATCGTCAGCATTTTGAGGAGGCTTGTTCACCACCAGGTCAAATTCGTACTCCTGCAGGTCAAAAAACACCACCATGAGAGACACATCAGATCAATATCAATTGTCACCAACTGCATGGCTCACTCAATACTTCATTGTTGAAGCTCACGATGGTGAGATTGGCCACGATTACAGTTTGGTCAAGTCGGTCGCAACATCAGTCCAATTGTATTCCCCACTTCAGCCACCATTTCAAGACTCAACAAGGGGCTTGATGCCTTGAAAAAGGGATCCTCCAGAGACAACCAGTCCAGGATAAGGAGACGGGGGCAGTCAGGAAAGCACTTGATGTTGCATTGACCTCTGGAGTCAGTGGAGAAAAACCCACCTCGACACTGAACTTGCAGCCACAGGTGACAATCAGCTTTACAAAAGGAGAAGAGGGCATCATCACCTGGTCGCAGCCCATGTAGGAGTCGCACATGAAGTAGAGCACCAGGTGGTGGGTCGCCATTTTGGAGGGGGCCTGGAACGCCAGCTTGACCTTGGACTTGCGCTGCAGGGAGGTGCGCTTGATGGCCAACAGGGTGTTAGCCTTGGGGTCACCCACAACCAGCCACCACTGCTCCTCCTTCTTTGTGGGATACCTGCAGGCACAGCAGAGTGGTTTTGCCTCTGTACTGCAGCACACAGCCTTCTGATTGTGTCCCACCCACCACTGCTCCTCGGTTCCCATGGTAATATCGTTGGAACAGTGTGCAAATTGACTCGTCTCGCCAAAATCTGTGTGTCCCCTTCTCGGATTGAGCGTGCTGGAGACCAGGATAACTTTATTCGCCTCTGAAAAAGCCGTGCATTCACCAAATCTGAGATTTCCACATCAAAGGGATCTCAGCAGAGCACGGCTTGATTTTGAGGTTGAGCCGCCTTGACAGATGGACCACACAACCAAGCATCCCTCGAGCTCAAAGCCAGACTTGCAGGCTGGACAAACAAAGAAGAAACAACGGCCATTGGGCTAATACTCACCTGGGAGCATCCACCGGTCGCAAGTCGCCAGCCTGTTCCCTCTGCAACTCCACCTGAACAGTTCGTCCAATTCTCAGCCACTGAGCTTACGACACATGCTCTGTACCTTACATCAGCAGCACTCGGGAAAATCGGCAGAGACCCTCAAACTCTGAATAAGGAGCAACCCATGAACCAGCATAAGCCCTTTGCTCACAGGACCAGAATTTGAGAATGGCTCAACGATCAAGCTTCTGAGTGTACATGATGTGTGTGGAACATAGCGCCAAGTGTATGACTCAGATATATATCCATTTGCTACCAAGAACTTGTTGGTCTGGCAAAGAAATATAAAATTCTGGACCTGCAGAGTGACGGCATCCTCCGCGGCCACCTCCGCCCCGTCCACCAGGTCATACGTGAGCTGGATGTCAGGGTAGCGATTGCACACACGGGCCACATCCTCCAGCTGCGAGTCGCTCATCGCGAGCAGCTCCCTCCTGGTGGAATCCTGCACGGCAAGGTGGCTGCCTTGACTTCCACGGACATCAAAAGGGGGGAGCGGAGAGAGAAGTACAAGTCTTTTGCAAGACCACGTTCTTTGCCCTTCACATTTTTTTGTGCGGCCAGCTCCTCGGTGAAATGGAAAATTGGCAGTGGTTTGGGGGGGGGTATACGGGGGGTGGGAGATGTGAGTAGGTTTTTGAAGCGCCGGACCTTCATCTCCAGGATGTCAAACACACTCTCCACCCCCGCCTCCTTGCACTGCGCGGCCAGCTCCTTGGTAAAGTGGGGCAGCTGCAGCAGCAGGGAGTCGCGGTCCCACATGCCCTGAGTCACCATCTGACTCATCTCCATGGCTGCGAGTGCAGGGTTCAGCCAGCTGCTGCTGCTGATGACATCCACGCACGCCTGCAAGGTATGGCACTCCTGTCAGTGGGTTTGGACGGGGGCATGCTGGGGCAAAAAGGGCACTCTGCTTCCTGTATGAGTCTGCAAATTCCTTGATATAATCCTCATTCGATGGGGATGTATGACAGAGATGAGATTGAAGAGTCAGTCTTGTGAATTGGTTACCCTTCATAAATTGCAATTACATGCAATCTGGATCGCCTCACTGGCTTCCAAATGCACGATAGCCAGATCTTGGGACCAATTGTGCGTGTTTGTCACAGAGACTGCCTGATGTGATTTCGCCACAACACCTTTACAGCTCCGCATAAGCCAAGCATTTGATTAAGTGCCGCCACAGCAACAAGCATTGCGCTTCAATCCATCCCCCTGAGCATTTCAGGATGCACCAGGTCTGCAGGCTGGGCACCAGAGCGTGCTCCACTCTTGACGGATGACGGAAAAGGAGAGGGTGAAGGGGTGTGGAGGGGGGGGGGGGGGGGCAAACCTGGAGCAGGCGGGTGGCCAAGGGCACGACAAAGGCTTGGTCGGCCTGCATGTCTCCTGACAGGGAGGAGCGCGCAAAGTGCGCCTGCAGGAGGGCGTTGGCCTTGGTGTGGGGGTCCGTCCACTTGGCGTTCTCCACTGCCATGTGGGCGTGGATCAGGATCTTACGCACCTGGTCATCCTCGCCTGCAGGAAAGATACAGATCTTTTGGACGTTTCCACAGAATGGGTGGGGTTAAGGGTGGGCGTGAATTGTGATATCTGCGCACCTGGTCGTCCTCGCCTGCAGACACAGGTCGTGGCAATTCTCCTTGTTATTGAGGGGGACATGGGGAAGAGGGGTGTGGGGGAGCAAGATACGGGTCATTCAACTGGCCATACCGCAAGGCAGTTGATTTTTGCAAGACTATAAAGAGGATGTAGAGTCTGTCAATTCCGGAGGGGTAGGACTTTGGCAGCTTGATTCTGGGACAGGAATGTCCAGGATAAGATACTCCCCCCTTGCGGTCGGCCGGAGCTCAGGAGAGGTTCATCGTTTGTGGTTCGTGATGAGGGGGCTGGGGAGGTGGAGGGGGGCTCACTGGGCCTCATCGGGAGGTCGTCCAATTCTGAGGCAGAGGACACGATGTCCAGCAGCCCCTTGAGCTTGGTCTTGGAGGTGATGGAGGAGGAGAAGAGCTCGATGGTGGTGTAGGAGATGTAGTAGTATGAGGCGATCATGCCCAGATTCAGGGGCTGCAGGTCCATGTCGTTGGCCTCAATCTCGATCACTGCGCTGCTGGCGAGATCTGCCAGGGTGGCCTCTGTGAGGTCGGAGAGGTGGTCGCTCAGGTGTCGATGGCTGCGCCCCTGCACATGGTTCGAAGTCCTGAGAGCGACGGCGTCATTTCCAGCTGGATGTTCCCCTGCTCCATTTGATTATGGCTTCTGGGCTGGGAAAGTTTGTTTTGCACATAGTGCGCTCCGTGATGTCCAGAGGGATTCCAAGGTGCTGATGGCTCAGACGAAAGTGTAACAAGGGTATCTGCAACCTCTGCCACCAAATTTAGAAGAGGCCTGGTAAAGAAGCCCTCATGTACCTACTCAACTCTCCACAAAGTCTGTCAATAGATGACTTTTAACAATTCACACACCCGCGACTTCAAACAATGGCTGACAACTTCTTTCTCCTAAGCAACTCAGTACGGGATGTTTGCTGCCTTTAATGGGCTTTAAATGAGATCTGAATATGGTGAGCAGGTCTGCTGGGACCCCTTCCTCCCCAGCCACACTATTAAGTCACACTGGAAGCTCAATGGGAAAGATTCCAGAAATGTGGGAAAGATTCCAGAAATGTGGTGAGCACAAGAGGGTCAAACCTGGAGGACTGAAATACTTGAGGTCCTGCAAGATGCAGCGTATGTGTTGGGCTCAAGTGCAGAAATTAAGGAGGAGGAAGGGGGAGGGGGGTAACCTGGAGGTTGTAGTAGTTGGGGTTCTGCAGGATGCGGCGGAAGAGGAAGGTCCACGTGAGGTAGTCCACCGCCAGCTGCTTGTTGGTGATGGTCTTGGTGGCGATCTCCGCCACGAAGTGGTCGTGAAGGGCGTGGTCCAGGTGGCTCTCCACCGGGAAGGGCTCGAACAGGAACTTCTTGTAGTACTCCTTGCGGGGGGAGTGGCACATGAGGACCACCCTGCGCACATCGGCGTGTGATCCCTTGTCTCTAGAAGCATCGCCCACGTGGTCTGTACACGATTGTCTTTTCCTCGGTCGAAATGCTCTCGGAGGAAATGTGCCGATGATCTTGGCACGTCGCTGCCAAACTGATTGCGACGCACACAACCAGGCAAGGGTTTCTATCGAGTAGGTTTGGTTTTAGACCTATTGACAAGATTCCAAAGCGAGCAGAGCTACACTTAAAAAAGTGATCAGCATGAGCTGTTCCAGATGAGACACAAGCTTCTTGCCTCCTCCAAGGGAATGAAAGTGGCGGACAAGCATGACGTAGAGCTCATCAAAGCGAAAAGTTCCGCGGGCCCTGAGTGTAGAATAATGAGGGGAAAGAGGGTCAGCTTACCTGCCGCCATCAGATCCACGTTGGGTCTGAAGAATCTCTACAGGCTCTGATTGCAGAACATCAAGGCCCCGGGGGG
>QAXI01000455.1:646486-680298 GCA_004335615.1 Chloroidium sp. JM | reverse complement strand
GTTTAAAGGTTGGGACGAGGAGGGACCTCAAGCCGTGCGCGATCTTCGTCGTTCTCGGTCCTCTCAAGGCGCATGCACCAGACGACCTTGGTGCGGTTCCGCAGCAGCTCCTTGATGAGGTCAAATTTGTCATAGTCCAGCTTCACCACAAGCGCGTTCTCCACCTCCCGATCACTCTCGCTGCCCTGTCACAGCCACTGCCAATTCTTAGTCACCTCTTCTAAAAGCACGCGTCCTTCCTTGAATCGTAATCCAGATACCCTCCTGGCAAACTATGAAACGTGCCTTTCCAAAGAAATCTACCCCCTCCCTCACATTGCGCTTTCTCAAACCTAAAGATTGCTCTCGCTTCCCTGCCACAAGCACCGCCACATATCTGAAACCTCGTATGACCACACCTTTTCCATTGGTAGTCATGAAACACAACATGGACACATGCCGTGAAGTTGCTCGATGTAATCTATGACAAGCTTCCCTCGCTCCTCCCTTATCAAACATCACCCAATCAGACTCTGGCAGGTTGTGCATTCTCTTTAAGGCACTGCCCCTGGCCTGGCTGCCCATATTCAGACGACAAGTGCGTATGACGGTCCTCACAATGTCATACCTTCAGAGCTGCGAGCAAGTGCTTGGCCTGGCAACAACAGAGTGCAAAAGACTAATTCCTGATTTACAGGCTCTGCACACCGTCCGTATCAAGGATCGAAACCCACCTGCAAGATCTGAAAGACGTCGTTCGCCAGCTCCTGGGATCGGTCTGCGTCGATGGGTGTGCCCTTCTCCTCGTTTGCCCTGGACAAAGAGCACGGTTAAGCAGTGGAAAGCCTTTCAGAGTCAGGCACTCCATGTATTCGAACCCGCTTGGTGGTCTGGGAGGTCTCAGACAGGCAGGCCAAGCGCAGAGAAAGCTATCACTGCCAAAATCAATGCCCAATACGGAAGTCTTGTGATTGTTTTGCAAACAACTTGCCATCAGCTTGCAATCCATGAGACTTGGGACGGAGCCAGATTTTGGAAAGGCACAGGAGCGGATTGTTGATGGCCAGTGAGGGTTGGGCATGCGGCGTGCATTATCCAGATCTGAGACCTCAAAAATGGAAGAAACGTACCAAGAGGGAAAATTACCAATCTGGGAAATTTCACTCTCATGGAAATGGTACCTGGTGATGCGACGCTGCAGCCAGTAGGCGTCGATGTCCTGGGGGTGCAGCCCCTCCTCCTCGTCTTCCCCGTCCAGCCCGTCTTTCATGCCCGTCATCACGTTGGCCGCCGCCTCTACCCCATCCTCGTCCCCCTCGTCTTCCAGCTCCTGCACAAACCTTGCGTCACTTCTTTTCTTGTGTGGAGAACACGGAGTCAGCTGTCTCCTCAATATCTCTCTGATGTGCCGTGCAGATGGTGAGGCCTGTGTCTGGGTACACTGTGTGTTAGTCACTCATGGATTGTCTTTGATAGCTCCTCCAAAGAGGTCATGTCATGTCGTGTCTTCTCTGCATGCAGATAATCTGGGGTCAGCTGTCCTGCCATCTCTATGTTGTGCCGTACAGAGGTCTTTGTGTGGCTACACCATTTGAACTTTACTCACAACAAGATTCTCGTTGGTTTCCATGGCCATAAACCCCACTATAAACCCCCCCTTCTGCCCCAACCCATCCTCGCCCCCCTGGTCCTCCAGCTCCTGCACAAATCTCCTCTCGTGTCTTTTCCCCATGTGGATGATACAGTATAACCTCCTTCAAGTGACTATCACTGTAGGGACTTCCTCCCCAAAGCAACCAGCTGCCTGTGGTACCGAATCCAGAATTCTCATGGAGTCCTCCATCCTGTAAGGAACTTCTCCCTCCGAAGTGACCATGCAGATTGGCCACCGAGGGGTACCACTTGGAGGATTCTGTACTGAACCGAGTCAGCTATCCTGCTATCTCCCTGATGTGCCGCGCAGACAGTGAGACCTGTGTCTGGGTGCACTGGATGTTGGCCACTCATGGCAGAAAGCTCATCAAATATCCATTGTGGCCAGGACTCCTAACAGATTTGCCTGAGTGGTCTATCCCCCGGGACCCCCCCCCCCTTCCCAATGTAAAAGGTAAAAGCAATGTTCTTTTTCGCGTTTCGATTGTATTTGCGGACTTGCTGCGCACCATGACCACGTTTCCATCCTCATCCTCCTCCTCCTCTCCATCCTCGTCGAATTCCACGGCCACCCCTGTCTCGTCGTCCAGCGCGTCCCCGGCGAGCACGTCACCCTCCTGCAGCAGAAATCCCATCAAGAATCAGTGGGGGTTGGCAGTCATGGGTCGGGACCATCTGAGAAAGTCACACTCCAGCGATACCCCTACTGTCAGTAGCATGGTCATGTCACAAGCAGTCTCCTGACCCATGAGCAATTTCTTGTGCAAAAGACCCATTGAAAATCCCGCTGTTTCCGCGCCCCTTATCATTTCAGCTTTCACGAGAATTGTTTCAGACCATGACAAGCAGGAAGCAGCAAAAAATGCTCTTCAGACCCCAGGAATCCTCCTGTATACCCTGTCGCAAACCCTGACAGCCCACCTGGGCTTCGTCGGGCGCCTTGAAGTCAGTGATCAGCTTGCCGATTGTCACGAGCTTGAAAAATTCGTCCGAGTCCACCTCTGCTCCAAGCAGCTCCCCCACATCCTTCTGTTTCTCGGGATCCTGAGACACAGCATCAGGGTCAGGCTTTGCAGACCATGCGCCCCAAGAATTGGGTGATGGGCTTGCATACAGGGGCTTGCCACAAGGATACAGGGGATGAAGAGGAGGTTGGGGGGGGGGGCAAGCGTGCCATGTTCTCGCCCTATACACACATGGATCGTCGTGGACAGTGATGACTTCTGTGTCCACCTCGCCGTAGAGTGTGAGTGGCAATGCAATGGAATATGAAAGGAGAGATAAAATAGTCTCAAGCATGCCATATCCCTTCAACTTTCCAAGTTGGTCCAGGGTGGGATGGGCTGCAAGGGAGGGGAAGGACGAGGTCTTGTCGCCAGCCTGGGCCGCAAAGCAAAAGAATCAGAGCCGGATGAGGGAAGGGCCAGGGAGGGGGCTTCAACCTTCAAGCCCGTGCTCTTCAAGATGCCCAGAATCTCATCAGCAGCCCCCGCAATGACATCCGTGGCGTAGTCGCCCAGCTTCTCTTGCACCACGGCCAGCAGGGTTTCATACGCAGCCTGGGTATCCCTGGTCTTGGGACGGTACGTTCCCCCAGCGTCCACATCCAAAACACTGCCCCCAGCCTGCACATGGGCTCCAAACTCAATTTCAGAAATGATGTGGCCGACTTGGATGGTAGGGTGCATGGGAATGTGGGTAGCAGAAGTCTTATGGTGTTCTGCGGATGCAACTGTGCTGGCCTGCGTTCTTGAGATCATGCACCTGATGCACCGCTACTTCCGGCTTGGATGGCGAAGCTCTCACGGAGAAATTGGGCGGTGTGTGCTGCTCATACTGCCAATAAAATGAGTCCCACTATGGGGATCTGCCTGCTCGTGTCCCAGGCAAAGATGACCCTTCAGAGTTTTTGCCAGACGAACAGAGAGGAATGGGATGGCAACTCACCCGACGTTTTGATGACGGCACTGCAGGCTCCAACTCGTCTGAAGGGTCCCGCCTGCAATCCATGACCCACTTTTGAGGGGAGGGGTGCACGCAGTGAAGAATGTCAACCCACCGTGCTGGCCATGGGAAGTGTGACATGATGCCGTGTTTTTTGGATTTGGACAGCCGTCCCGGTTTTGAATGGTAGTTCACTCCAATGGAAGGGTTCGCCATTAGATCCAGGAGGCCCACGGAGTAACACTGCATTTGGCTGGCAATCGAGAATGTCTACCAAGAAAGCCATAACCTTCAAGCAGGGTTCTTTGCAGACTGTTTCTTAAAAGAAGTTTTCACCATCCAAAAATTATTGGGGTCAAGCTTGACGGCCAACGCCTACAAAATACTGGTTGAGACGAAGAGCTCACTTCTTCTTGGCGGGCTTGGGCTTCCTGTCCTCCTTGGCGCTGCCGTGCTGCACCCTGTCCCCCATCTTGCCCCTCATCTTGCCCCACAGCGTTTCTGGCTCCCCGCTGGGCTCTGTGGCCTCGCGGGTCCTCGTCTCCGCAGTGAGGACCAGATTGGAGTTCTGCGAAGGGACGCATGATCAAATTTGGATGCTGAGCAAAATTTTCCCTTCGATGATGCTACACATGAAGGAGACTGGGCAAGTGACAGTAGCTTTAATATTGCTACAAGGGGCTTCTTTGGTCTCTGTATCACCCGGGGCCGCACTATGCAACAGCAAGCAGATTCAATTGAAAAAGCACAGAGGTGCTGCGCTTGCAGTGTTCTCTGCTGGCAACTTTCAGTAATGAGCTGCAATTTGGCTGCAAGCCTTCAGCTCAACTTGCTTCACTAGTGAGTATTCTGTGCGTTCTTTTGGGATGGCTGTAACCTCACATTCAGCATTGAAGTTGCTATCCAAGGATGATTGCGAAGAATGTGTGTTTATGTACACTGTGGAACAGAGAGGGCATGCGATCTGGGAGCCAAGACTCACGGCACGATAATCATACTGCCTCGAGCGCGCAACACCTTCAGCTCCGCCTCCACCATCTGCCTCCCTTCGCTTACGCTGCTCCGACATGCTTCAGATCGATTTGCCAGTCGCTGTGCCCGATTTCTTACCGTACTTCAAGAAGCGAAGTCACGCTAGCAGATACAAGCTCACCTACAGCTTCAAAAGATCCAGCAGAGAAGAAGAAGGAAAAGAAAGGTGAGTTTACCAAGGTCCAACGTTGCTGGCCCGGCCAGGCTGTCACAAAGCCTTTGGCCTCAGGTCTTCGAAGTCTTCCTCTCCTTCTTCTACGTTTCTCAGCTTTGATGTTGAGTGCCTGATATCCGGGCAGAATTTCAAAACACAATCATCCCCTATTACACAGACATCAATTCTCCTGATCCCGCTAAGTTCAGGCAACCCATTCCCTGACCATAAGGGAGAAACTCTTGCCTCTGGACAGAGGCATGTTGCTTATTGACATCATGCGCAGAGAATGCTTTGAAGTCGCAGTGCTGCCTTGCTCAACAACCCTGAGTGGGTGCCCTTGCTTCCACTATCTTACGGCTTCTGAGCTTGCCCCCAAATAGGTGATCCCTATTCTCCCCAATGCACTGCAGGACCTTAATTGGATTGGGGAGAATGGGACCATCTGGTTGGCGGCAAATTCAGAAGCCGTCGGGGTGAAAACTGGGGCATCCACTCAACTCACTATATTGGGGTGCCAGTTCTGGTCACCCTTCTAGAGAATTCAGCATTCGCGTATGAACCATTGTGGCAGTGGACGCCCAGCAAATTACACAATAGAGTCTATGCATCAGGCTGATCTTGATGCAGATTTGCCTGCTACGTGCCATACTCTGCATCTTGGTAGGTCTTTGCTGCAGGCTTTGCAGCTGGTATTGCACACAAATCGCCATGACATCAACAATGGGATCAGACGCTAATGCGAAATTGTTGAAGTATAATGGAAGGAGTTGCCACAGTTGACAATCGTGATGTAGCACAGCATATTCACAACAGCACATGTGCACATCAGCATCCCGAATACGGCGTTGATATTCATAGAGGCTCGGGACATTAAAGGATACAATGATGCATTGCTTGGCCCCTGTAAGGCTGCCTGCTAGGCCACAGCAAGGGCTGTGGATCCAGCCGCCTTTGCCACACTCCCATCTGTAGAAAAGCCAAACTTGGCCTATTTATTTTCTCACAAAAGTTCACTGAATTGCCCCCAGTGAATTGCAGCTCAGATTGCACAGGCAAGTCAAGCACCATTTTGGGGATGATTGGCCAAAAGCCAAATTGGTTTTGTACCATGTAGGAACGAGCAGGTTGTACAGCCTAAGACAATTTGCAACCTGAAAAAAAGGGGGTGGCTGGGAGGCATTCAGATTTGGAGTTTCTTGACAATTCAAAGGCCATAGATCCTCCTGAGCAATACAACACTTACAAAGAGGGGCCCCGGGGGCCAGTGCTCATTTGGATTATATGTACTCAAATTTGTCCGGCGGTTGTAGGCATGTGCTATTGACCAAACCTATATCTCAAGCAGCTGGCTTGTAAAGTAAACGTGACTCACCAGGGGTTACAGGACCGGCAGGGTTGGCAATTTTGCTGAAGAGCGCGTAGTTTACCAAATCTGGATGCTCCTCATGGCCAAACTTTTCAGCCAGCAGGGTGGCGTCTGAGCTTGAGATCCCGAGGTTCAATTTGCAGAGCCCCTGTGGAGCAACTTGATTCATTCCTGAAGCCCTTAACAGACTACATCCAAAGGACTTGCGCATGTCGCAGGATGGCAAATAATAAACAGGATAATGGCCTGCAGAAGGAATGCTGTCCTTTGGCTGTACCCGGAGGACCCTAGATTAGTCCATATCAAATTCATAATGATGGTTGATTGTCAAAGTACCCCACTGCCTTGCTGCATGATAAGCCTTTCAGGGGGCAAACATGTCAAGATCTTCACGGAACATGCAATCAAAGTGAAAGCTTTCTCACCTGGAAGAATTGGGAGGTCGTAACATGATTCACAATCTTGGGGAGCTTGGGGGCATGCGCAGCATCATCAAAGGCATGCTTCACCTGCAGCAGGTCTGAAATGGCTGAGATGCCATGCACAAGGTCATCTCTTTTTCATTTTGCTACTCAGTACCCAATGAGATTTCCATTTTGCAACCCTAATCTGCGACTCACTTCCATGCAGGCTTGACACAACATAGAAGTCATTTTCACAGAACAGGAATGTGCAAGCATCATAAAGAGCTTGTTCTTAAGAAGAGCTATGGAGGAAGAACTTGAGAGGGGGCGGGGGAGTCGCGGGATGCCAATTGCTCAGAAATTGTGAGCAGCTTCTTCATGGGCACTTAAGCATACTGCTCCTGCCAATGTTTGTTGTGAAGCAGACAAGCATACTGCTCCTGCCAATGTGTGTTGTGAAGCAGACAACGCCAGGGAGAATACAGCATGGCATGGGTTCAGGGATGGGGGGACCCAATTTCCCATCGCAGCCCACCTGGATCCCCTTTATCTTGCAGTCCATGAGCAGCCTGTCCAGCAGTTCCTTGATGTGCGCCTCCTTGGAGGGCTCCAGCTGCTTGGTGGCCCGGGAGTGCCTGGCCCGGTCGATGAGGGGTGCCAGCGAGTGCAGGGGCTCGTTCGACACCTCCTTCAGGGGATGCTTCTCCAGGTCCTTCTCACCGAACACTGTGGCAGAATGAGTGCCTTTTATCTCAGGGTCCAAATTGCTAATTTTGGTGCCAAGTAGATCATTTGTTTGTGCCTTTCGTCTTCATACTTATGCCTCCTCTCTCTATGCCTTCACTCCCTCCCCCCTTCCACATTATTTCGACCGCTTTAAGGACAGAGCCAGCATGCAAATGCACCTTTCGGAGGTTGTGCTGCTCTGTGTGCCAGAGCATATGCCACAAATGCTCAGATTTTCCTTCGAGACGAATTACCTTTCTCCACTTCCTCCAGGAACGCGAGATAGTCCACCTTGTGCAGCGTGTGCCCCTTCAAACCCTGAAAGTCCACATGCTTGTACCTGTTCGCCAGCCTGCATGCAATTCCTCACTGGACTCATGATTCGGGCATCACTCTGCTGCACACATCAGCTTTCATAGATGCTCCAGGTGCCGTTGCCTAGAAGCCTGTAGAGCCACTCTTTGTGGTAGACCTTCCTTGAAATGCATGTTCAATCACACAGTGCAGCCACTTCCAGTCCAGCACCCCAACATCGGCTGATTTGTGCCTTCTTATCAGCATGTCATAAAGGCAAGACCTTATTATATCCCGGTCCAGAACCTGTCTCTGCTTCCGATGCAAGATAGGTCTGCACTTGCTCTCTCCACAGCATTGTCCCTGTGTCCAGGATATCTTTTCCGGGATGCAAGGTCAGGGGCTCACAGCTGCAGTTGCTGCGGGATGAGGAGGGTGTGAAGGCCCCCCTGATTGAGGGCGCTCAGAAAGTGGTTCTCGAACACCTGTCCAGTCCTCAACTGCAAGACAAAGCGGAACAGTCCTCATGACATGTCTTCCTGGGTATCTCCAGATATGTGGTGCGTGTTTGGCTCTATTGCTGGTGGGCTCTTGTCACATTCCCCATCGCACATCTTTACTTGGTATACAAGTCCCCCCGTAAGTACTGACGCTGCAGAGGCAAGCTATTGGCAGCCTACAGTGGTTGACGAGAGCAGAGCGCTGCTGACGTATCTCGCTTCTGTGATTGAACGACACCCCTTGGTTCCGGGTGACCTTGGAGTGCAAGCCAGTGTACACCATTCCTTCTCAACAGAGCTGACTGTGGTGTAGCTTGCGTGATTTGTTGTTGTGGATTTTGGCTTATTGGAATATGATGAACGGCCCATTTACCTTGTCGAAGTCCAGAAACAGAGGCCTCAGGCGAATTCTGTATAGATAGACCACCTTCTTGCACTGCAGAAAACAGTGCGAGAGTTTTGATTGTGAAGAGCCAAACCCTCCTGGCATTCCGGAAAGTGACATAGATCACAACTCGGTGTGTTGAGTGCTGAATGCACTCAGAAGGGGCCAAAGTACCTTCAGCAGTGCTTCGTCTGCAGCAGACATGTGGGAGGTGGAGTTATTCTTCAATCCTGTACACCATGTAGCGGTAATCTCCTAAGGTCAACTGTCCTCGCTATGAACGGAAATCGATGGAAAGATGATTTTCTGCTCATCTTCAGCAGAAGACTTCTCGACAGAAATTGTTTGCCAGCCTGGCTTCACACCCAACTGGCACGAGACGAGAGAGTCTTCAACCGGCTTTTCTTACGGCTTCTGGACGTTGATAGCTACCCAAAATGGCAGATCGACTCGTAGCGGGACTGATTTCACCAGATGGCTCGAGTTCTTACAGAGACACTAAGGTATCGCGTTAATAATCATGATCAACTTCCCAAGAATACACATGATGTGTCAGTCTTCCTCTTTGATCGCTACCATAGCTTCATCGCGGTTCAGCGGCATCCATAGTCACCCTCCCCATCCCTTTGCTCGCCCTGTATTCTTCGGACAAGGCAGCAGAAATTGAGAGGTGCAAATGCGACTATCTCTTGCCCTCACAGGGTTCCACTGCTACCTCTATAATGCAACCCATCATTTGCAGGCAGCCCATGGCAAATCCAGGGGAAACACTGTCAGGGACCCAGAATCACTTGAGGAGGTGCCCCTTGTGCCGGGGATGAGCAAGACGGACAACATGCTGCGGTGGGGGTTCATAAAGAAGGTGTACGGCATCATTGCATGCCAAGTTCTGCTGACTGCGGTAAGCAGTCCCTGACTCTCATCACTCAACAAGCTCAGATTGCAGCAAAATTGGGATTTCTGTTATCAGAGGTTGATTTCCAATGCTGCTTTAAGCGGGGAAGCCACCTCTGTCCTTTGCTCATTGGCTGTATATTGGCGGGCGATGAAATTCAGATAATATACTCTTCTGAATAGTGCTCGCCCATACTCGATCATAATGGTCTCCTTGCACTTTCAGGCGCCAAGGAGAATAAAGCATGGACAGAAGCTTTCATATTTCCATTCAACACCAATCACGATCATCTAAACCCCCCACAAGAGTCGAAAAGTTCACAGCACTAGCACACATGCATTTATGCTCAGTCGCTAAATGCAGGTTGTGGCATCGGTGATCTACATGAATCAGCCCATCCAGAACTTCGTCCTCAACAGCCCAGCATTTCAGATCACCTTTGCTGTCCTTCCGCTCATAGGTAAGACCTGCTCCACTTGCCCTAGTTCATGTCCCACCCTGTGAGCCCATATATAGACCTCCACGGGCATTGAACTTTGTGTCTCCTGGATTGTCAACAGAAGGTCCTGAGAACCTATAATTACAGGCACTCACATGTCCACGAAGCTCAAGATCAATCCAGAAATTTTGCCTTGCCCCTCCACCAGCAAAGCATTGATCAGCTCTGTCAATCTTGCTGGCATTCCCGAATATGCTTGCTCGTTTCCTCGACTATGTAGTGCCTGAACACCACCCCAGAATTTCTGCTGGCTCGCCATATGGTCAAGCAACAAGTTGACACAAAGAATCTTACATGTGCAGGCCTGTTCCCCTTGTATGTTTACCAGACCCGTCATCCGTATAACCTCATGCTTCTGACCGCTTGGGTAGGTCGCCACTCCCTACCTTTCGTCGCGTCGCAGATTGCAGATTACCACATCAATGCTGTACACCGTTTACGTAGAGCTTGTGCGATGCTCATAGAGCCGGATGTGGATTGGATGCTGGCGAATTCCGTGGATTGATCAGCTAGCTACATGTAAATTCACAAGGAGGGGATATCAGCCCTGAGCAGTCTTCATGATAGCAGAATTGAACACAAGCCGCTCTCCCCTCAGCATGCAAAAGTGCAATCCTTCTGGCAGGAATTCTAGCTGAGTTTGGCCATTCTTGGAGAAGTAGCTAGCCAGCTGTACAGGTGGAAAGTGGAAGCAGAAAGTCATCACTTGAAGGCTACAATCTGAGGCAGAATCAACGCCTAATAGACCATCTAGCGAGCAAATAGATCTTAGATCTCTGTGTGTACAGACGGCATGCTTGTCCATTGGGGTAGGAACTGCCTGCACAGCAGCTGCTCCCGGCATCATTCTGGAGGCTTTGGTGATCACCGCAGCGATCGTGACTGGGTTGACGGTGTACGCCTTCCGGGCAGCCCGCAAGGGCCAGGTGAGAGCGATCGGCTCACTTGCAGCGCAGTCTGGCACAAAACCCCTCCTCCTATGTAGTTTGGTTGGCTGGTTTCACATCCCTTGGTGCAGTCAATGTCTTGGACGTCAAGAAGAATTGCAGATCATGTGCCTGATCCTCCCTGTAATCAAGCCCTTCTCTCAATCTATTGTCATTCCTTCACAATCGCTCTCCCTCCCCCGCCCCTCCTTTCCCATTTCCAACTTATACTTATACTTATTCAGCCCGGTGCTGGGAGACATACACCACTTAGTCTCCCAAATTTGCTCTTGTACATCTGGAAAGATATGTCCCCAAATTCATGCTCTTCATGAAAGCAACCTGGGTTCCTTATACCTGGCGTGCTGATGATGCTTTGCTCTGCAGGACTTCACGTTCATGGGCCCCACCTTGCTCGCCTCGCTGTTTGCGTTAATAGCCTGGAGCTTCATCCAGATCTTCTTCCCTGTGGGACCTGTGGGAGAGACCATTTTTGCCCTCCTAGGAGCCGTCATTTTCTCGGGCTTCATCGTATTTGACACAGCCAACCTCATCAAGAATTACGACCTTGATCAGGTAAAACCCCTTTTCCTACATTCATACCCTCTCTGCACAAAATCTGCCAGAGGAATCTCTTCTTCTGATTCACGACTATGACTTTCAAGTATGACTCAAGCCTTTGCAAGCCTCATTGTGTGATTTGGGAAATGGTGGATGAGTCGTCAAGCAAGTGTTCATATGATGTCATGCAGTAAACCGGTGCTCTGGGCTTGCCCTCTGGGGAATTGTAAATTGACTCGTAGGAGCAATGCACCAAATTGGATCTCTGGGGGGAATGGCCTCGAGAATATAGTATTACAATGCCTAACAGTACGCTATGCATCACTCTTGTGAAGCAGAATGCAGTGACATGTAACCCCCCCCCCCCCCCCCCCTCCCCTTCTGTTATCTCCATGGCATCCGGAAATGGAACTGACTGACCTTCTCTCTTTTGCAGTACATTTGGGCATCCGTCAATCTGTACCTGGACATCTTGAACCTGTTCTTGAAGATCCTTCAAATGCTCAATCGCAACAACTGAGCTCCTGGACTTCCTGGACCGATGATCGATCTTGAAGATGCGAACTAAAGAGGAAAATGTTTTAATGTGTACAGTTGTACAGTTCTTAGAGCTTTGCAGCGAGTTTTGCCATCATTGAAAGTCTTTCTTGCAAAAGACTGATCGTGAATCTGCCAGGGCCGAAAGCGTAAGGCACGTATTGTTCTTTGTATTTCTAGAGTTGGCTTACCTTTTGCACGATACAGAGAAGCTGCCACTGGTAACGGGGTTGCATGCATGACTGTAAGAATAATAGTGAGGTCACTCTACTGACACAGCAACAATGAAATGAAATCAGATGAGTTGCAGCTGCACAAGGAAGCCACGACTGGCTGATTCCTTGCTGTTGTATAAATCCACGGCTTCTCGAGAGCAAAATGCTCATGACCTTCACATCCATCTGGCAATATAATTTTGCCACCTCTTGGCAACACGTCATGTTAGCAATTCCTCTTGACAAACGTCTTGATGGCAATTTGTATGAGAAAGTCAGGCCTTTGTAAATTGGCATTCCACCCAAGCAGCATCGCTCCAAGAATCATACCAACAAAGACATATCCACATACGAACTCCCAAGAACTTTATCACTGCAGAGCAATCTGGCAGCAAACGCTTTCATTCACATTTATTGGCAAGCGTCACTCAGGTTTGCATGCCCTGAGTTCCAAGCCACTTTCCTGTCAAGCATGCAAGGCATCGATCTACCGCCACAGCCACGACTCGGTTGTCCATCACAGTGAGCTGATACCCAAGGAACAACCCAAGTGAACCTCTACCATATTCCTACACCTGGTAAGAAATCGCCACCAATTACAGCTGCACAGCCATTTCCAAACCCTCATAGGTCCTAAATTCCTGCTCGTCTTGCCCTCATGAAGACACAAATGGTCCTTACAAGAGCGGACAAAGGTACAGTTTTTATTACTCCAAGAAAATAATATCACACATGACCTTCAGTTTCACACCGTGACAGCTCTGTACACAGCGGGAGCATCCTGGTTTGTCATGAAGTTGACCACCACAAAAAGGGCCAGGCAGATGGAGGCTAGCACACCCAACCAGGCAAATAGCCAGAGGACACCCAGGAAGTAGATGCAGCCTGCCGCAAGCACGGTGGAGGGCCCCCACGTTTTCAAGAGGCCAGATGCACCCACATACCTGCAGACAAAATCAGTTTGCTGCATTCCGAGGAGAGCTCACTCGTGTTATAGACAACAGCAAAGCGTGTCTGAGTCAAGTTTGACACACAATAACTGCAAGAAAACTTTGGTCAGCTGGTATGCATTTCCAGGATCTGTTCCACTTTCTGTCAAGCTTGAATGCATGTGGAAATAGAAGGAATGTTATACTGATCTGTGTGTGTGGTGTCTTTCTCTGCATGTGTGTCTGACAGGTGGCTTTGAGGTTATGAGGGGAGAAGGGGTTCAGTCCCAACCTGCTGTGCCTGAATGACTCTGCCGCAACAATAACCATGTTCCAGTGGGAATTGCCGCCGTACTGCACTTGGGATAGCATGTAGGCAGCAAAGGAGTGACAATTGTTTTCCAGGAATCTGTACTGCTGCTGCTGATATGCGTGCTTGGAAGCCTGCGTGCCGCAACATGAGCTGTCAACGAAAGAAATGACAGCGACTACCATCTACCCTCCAACAAATCTATTCTTGGGATAGACCCAGTACAGAATGAAGGAGCTGATTGCCCATCACATATCCACCCTCCTGCACATCTTTTACCGTCCTTGGTGACAACAGTTTCAACTTGCAAGTTTGCGGTCCAAGCATGCCTTTCAAGAGTTGATTGTGGTGAAGTGGGAGCTCACAAGGAGGGAGTTGTCCCAGGGCCGTGAGAGCGAGCTGACGTCCCTGGTTTGCATTTGGGTGATCAGGCCAGATGCCTCTGCAGGATCAAGCTGCCAGTATCTGCAACATGACTAATCAGATGTTTGCAAGCACTTGAACACATGTCATCGGGCTTGTAATTCTTGTGATTCCTTATGAGCACATGTATGCGCATGAGGCAGGTAGCATATCATGCAGAACCCTCCAGATCTGGACCGTACTTAGAGGCTTCACTCGAACCCATGTGCCACATTTCACTGCAGATCCTGCAGGATGTCTAGGCAAGCATGCACTTGCCTCTGCCCAATTGCCCCCACCCCTACTCTCTACCAATACATTGAAAATCAAATACCTTCGACGGCGTGATGTTCGAGTTCCCCTGGAGGTCTCCAATTGAGAGACTGTGTTCAACTCCTTCCGGCTCCCCTTTCTCGCTGTCACACTCAGGTTCTCCCTTTTCTCGATGATGCCCAAAATTTTACCTGGTGGGGTGGCCAAAAGAGAGGGAACCGGTGTTGACAAATTTCGAGCCCGCAAAGTCGTAGATCGTTCCGTCCGAGCTGCAGATGCCCACATGGCCCACCACTGGTACCAGCCAGGACAGCACGGGGATGGGGGTCCACACCAGGCAGTAGGGGAAGCACCTTGGCGGTTGAATGCCAGGGAGGATGCCAAAGTCCCCCGCCCTCTTCCCTGCCGCCCGCATCCCGCTTCCTGCAGTGAATGGGTTGAGCGATAAACACAAAAGGGCTGCTGATAATTGATCCTATCTCTTCTCCAAACTCTTTGTTTGGAGGTAAACACGCTCCGTTGCCTGCAGACTTTGCACTCCCATGTTCCCCGGTAGGACAAAGGAACGCTCCTAGAGCCTTCCCTCCATTCCTCTTTCCTGCCCTTGGCCACAAGTCATGTAGTGCAAGTGCATCGGAGCAGCTGGCAAGCAGTCAGGGTGATGGCAGATGAATATTAACTCTTGTGTGCTAGTACCAGAGTCTGAAGGGCAGAAATCTTCATTTATACAGCGTCAAGCTGTGCAACGGAAAAGGTGCCACACACCTCAATCAAACACCTCCTTGCTGGTCGTCTACTGATTGTGTGAAGGGCTGTCAAGTCCGGCAGCCCAGGATGGTGTATCTTGCTCACTCCTGCTTCACCTCGCACTTATAATTCAGCTGAGCGGAATGCTTTCCGCAATTGATTGACCGTCAGCAATCGGCAGAGCCTGAATTCAAAGGAGCGTAATCTCCTGTAAGGTTCCTTGCGATCAGCCCGGCAAGATTGTGATCAATGAATCGCTCTAGACTTTTAAATTTGGCTGAAAGAAATTGCAAATGAACACCAGCTTCACCCAGCATTCGTATTAACAACTCTCTTTGAATTTGAGGCTTAACGTGCTGAGGTGCACATGCCGTGCAATTTTGAATTTTGAACCTTCTTTGTTGGAGGCCAGTAGTTCACAGATGTCCATTGCCCATTTGTCTTGCGCCAGATCTCCACACAGATTGAACAGCGCCTGAATTCGCTCCAGGGCTTGTTGCGTGCCATATCGAGCCCAAACTGGAAAGAAAAATTCACAAGCCCGTTTGATGCCAACATAGCATCTGTGCCCGCTATAATAGCACTCCAATGTCAGGGCAGGAGGTCCCTTAGGACATAGAAGCTTTTGGATCAAAGCAAAGTCAGACAATGGAAGCTCTTGGAGCAAAGCAATGCCCAAGACGCATGATGAGGTACACCCCAAGCCTTCCAGCGCACTCCAAACGCTCTCAATTGAAGCAGTACAGTCAGCGGGGGCTGCAAAGGCGCAGCGTGGCTGCCTGCAGTGCAGCTGAGACCTGCAGCCATGCCACACCTTCAGGTGCGTGCTCACAATTGCATACCGAGTTGGTTGCATGTCTGAAATCGCTGATGATTTTGAATGATCCGAACAGCATGCTGCTGTGTACGATATGAAGCACACATGAGGAGCAGCCTAGCTGAAGCTAACGAATGCCTGCATAGTAAATCCTGTACTCCGCAAGAATATTGGAGGCAACTGTTAGATTGCAAATTTCATACCGTCATTGTAAGCAGATTACTCAATCATTTCCATGAGCGTCAACTCTGAGACCTCCCACACTCTCATTCTCTCATCCATAAAAACAACGACTTCGCTGCAGATATGGGGTGGAGGGTGCGCCAGGCAGGGGTAGACGACTGGTGGCAGGTCTCGGAGCTGCACTGCCGCAGCTTCTACCCCTTGGCGGGAGGCCTCCTTGGCATCCTGCTACGCTTTGATCGGGTAGAAAGCCTGCAGGTAGGATGAAAGTCTGTGAGCGTGCAGTCGCCTGTCTTGACCATAGATCACATCCAAGGAAGTCTGTTGAGCCCATTGCTTTGAGGACACCGTGCCCTGCTTTGGATCTGGCTGAGCATGTATCTGCATGATTGAGGAGCCTTTGGGAGCATCAAACATGGGAAGTCGTCCTTACCCTATTGATACCAACAGTGGCTCAGTATCCAGCTGGCATGCCATGAGCCCTTGAGCTTTCGTGCAACCGCTGCCTCCTGCCAAAGATTTGTGCACTGCAAGACCTTCCTATGTTGTCTTCCTTCCATGAAGGCGGCGGTCGCCTTAGAGAGGGAGGGCCCCGGTCGATTCGCATGCCTGGCTGCCTTCCGTGCTGACTCCCAGCAAGACACTCTCACACAGGTTGGCCGCCTTGTAATGTAGTTGGGAGATTGGCATGTATCTGGTCCTAGTCTGTTATCTTGCCTGTGCCCTGAAACAGGGGCACCCTGATTTGAGGCGCCCCATGGTTTTTGGAAAAGCCTTGGCGGATGAAGGGGTCCTGTGAAAAGAATTGACTCTGGCTTGGCATCACCAAGTAAGCCATTCATGGGTGGTGCTGCTCCGGGTACAGCTTCTGCACCTTATCAGAGATGCTTCGCACATCTTTTGCACATGTGCAGTCAATTCGAAAGACCAGAACAATTTTTGGCCGCTCTGATTTGCAGGCGGCTAATGGTGATGGCAGTGAGAGGGCACTGCGAGGTGCGGCACTGAAGATGCCGCAATTCCTGAAGGCCTTTGCCGCCAGACCCCTCCAGGTCTTCACCTGGGCTTCCAACACTGTCATACCCTGCTTGGAACAGAATAATAGCCTCTGAAGTCGCAAGTGGGAGTGCAATAATCATTGGCGCTAAATGTCCGCCCAGGTTTTTCCGTCACAAGCCTGGCAGGTGCAGTGCAGTCTTGCAATGGTGAAGCCATTCATCTGTACACTTCATGTGGCTGGCTTCTGCAAATACAGTGCTACACTTTCTTGTGCAAGGAAAGTCATGGGCTGAGTCAGGTTGCGCAGTGCAGGCTGGATATGGTGTGACCCCGGAGGACAGAGGGATGGTTGGCACAGTCTGCATAGATTCTCTAGGTGTGCTACCATCAGCCCCTTTCCCTGCCTTATTTTTGTTTTACGAGTCTGCCCTTGCAAGAATGGCAGAGGAGAAGTTCTGTGCTCTGATTGCTCTACAAACATGGGAGGGAAACAGATTTCGGCAGCCATTATTATGCAGCATCAAGAGTCAATTCTCATGTATAGTGATGCTGAGAATGAGGCATAAAACTGAGCAAGAGATCCAGGGTTGAACTTTCTGCAGGTCAATTTGTGCCCATGCGCAAAAGGAAGGGGAAACTGGAGCAGCGACGGGGGCTTGCCTACCTGTGCAACCTTTCAGTAGATCGCACATTCAGACGAAGGGGCATAGGCAGACAACTTGTGGTACAGGCAGCTGAGGTAGGAAGCTCCACTGGCCAGCGTTGAGGTGTTTGGGGAGGATGGGGAGAGGTACCGGGGGGAGGAGAGCCCTTGGTTGCATACCTGTCAAAGGTAGGAACCTTGAGGCCACCTGAGCTTTTCTGGACAGCCTAGAAAAGCCAAACGACACGCAGCTCACTTTTATGCCTGATTGCAGACAGCCAGGGAGTGGGGCTGCCGAGCTGTGCTTTTGCAATGCGACCCAAGAAATACAGGTACATCCAAATCTTTCCCGATCATAGCAAAATTGTGACTTGCAGAGCTTCAGGTCGAGTGAATGTCCCATGACGAGATGAAATATAGCACATCTGGCATACAATGGAAGCATCAAATTTGCGCATGCTCAGGCCTGACCCCTTCTTGGGTCATATTTTATGGGGTTTTCTTGAAGACTGAGTATTTCTGCGAGGTTACGTGAAGAGGGCCTGCATTGACATCATGATTTGGATGACTACATCGTGCATAGAGATATAACACATCAATTTCAGAGGGAAGACAAGGAACTCTAGGAGCTCAAGAAACAAGATCAGCGTTGGCACTGAGTTAATGCCAAAACTCGTGCCTTTCCCTACAGGGGCCAGGAGCATGTATGAGGCAGCAGGCTTTCGGCACGTTGCATTGGAGCATCCGCTTCTCCAATTTTGGGAAGGCAGAATAGGGGTGCGTCTAGAACTCATGTGCAAGAAGCTTGGGAGTAGTAAGTAGACATAGGCGAGGGTGGTAGAATAGTATGTGTGGCTGCGAAGCTTAGTGCTTGTACAAGTCTGCACACATCACTTGCGATACAGTGCCGAAAAGAGGGATCATATTCAGTGCTGCGATATTTTCCCTGCAATACACAGACCTTCATGTAATTCCTCGGCTGTACATTACATCTTACCTTGGATGAGCAGGGACTCGTTCAAAAGGGCAATGGTCAGGGGCTTGCATTTGGCCCTTCCCCCAATGAAGGCGTTTGAGAGGACACCCTGGAATTGGTTGCTCAGCTGCTCGGATTCAAGCAGTCGCCGCTGAGGGGGGTGCTCGGCGCCTGCAGCTCCAATCGTCGCTCACTAAATGAGGATTCCATACCCTCGATTGATCGTGTCAAGGTTGTCCCGGTTTTCAAGACAAATTCCCAAGTGGGGACCTGCGCGCCTGATGTCCGCTTCCGCTGAGAGATCTGATGAGATCATTCCAGGCTCAGATCGATTTGACCTGACAGAAGAGGAGCAATGGGACACCTTCCTTGAGTTGGACCTGCATGAAAGACACACTGGCCTGCCTATGACCATCTTTGTGACGCTGAGGCAGGGTCAGCGCAGTCCACGCGTTCAGGTGTCAAAATAGTACAGAGGAGTAAACTGGATGGAAGGTGGAGTGCTTCCTCCTTGCTCAGCTGCACCAATCGTAAGCCAGCAGAGTCTGCCATTCACAAGCCCTCACCTTCTTCTGACAATGACTGGTCAAAATCAGTGTTTTCCTCCTGAGAATTGTAGTCTGGCTCACAACAGGTAAGGAACTTGGCCAATAGACGTGCATTCCGCTGATTTCTCAAATGAGTGTTTGTTTTGCAGGCGAAAAATTCATTCTCACAATTGAGGATGAGCCGCAAAGGATTGGGGGCCAGGGTGAGGTCAAGGATGACGACGTCGAGTTGGTGAAGGATCGGATCAGAATCAATAAGGAGAAACTGATGATTCCTGGAACGATGACCTCTATTGGGCCGACGCCGTCTTCACCAGAGTCGGGTGCATGAAAGGAGAAGCATCTGATGAGACCTCTTCAAGTTCAAGCCGTTCTGACACGAGTACAGACGAGGAATGGGACACATACCTGGCATGCTCAGTGGTTGGGAAACATACGGGCTTGCCCATGACCATCTCCGTGTTGCCGAGGCAAAAGCAGCTCACCCCACGCATAAAGGTGTCAGAACATTACAGAGGGTTCAACTGGCTGAATGGTACGTGCCCCCTCCTTGCACTCAGCACCACTTGCTAGCCAGCAGAGTCTGTCTTGACTGTCATACCACACTCTGTTTCTCCCTCTGACATAGATTGTTCAGGTTGGTTTGGTATATCAGGATTGACTGGAAATACTGTACCAGCTTCCAGAGCAGGAATTTGAACCAATAGGGAGACCCTCCCTCTTCACAAATGATGCTTGGATTTGCAGGTGGAAAATTTGCTCTTACAATAGAGGACCAGCCGCGAATGATTGGCAAACAGGGTGAGATCAAGGATTGCGACGTTGAGTTGGTCAAGGAATGGATTAAAATATACAAGGACAAATTGGTCGACCTCCGGAACGACGACCTTGATGTCTTTGAAGCAAACTTTACCAAAGTCAGGTGCATCAACATCAAAATCTGCTTGCTGAGCATATGCCATGCATGTCTCAGGGAAACTGCTTCTGCAAGCCATTGCTCAGGTGAACCTGTGAATGTCCACTGGCCATGTAGTTTAATTGCAGACACTTGCTTGTACGCCTAAGATTTACACATGATGGCATCAGCAATACATGAACTAATGTTTGGACAGGCTTTTGATGGCGAACAGGCGCCCAGGTCTCTTGTGACGCCTCAACAGCAACGGTTCACTGGAGTCCATGCACAGCCTGGACACGTACAAGTGGGTAGTGGGGGCAGCTCCTTGGCAGCTGTGTCTGTGCTTTTTTGTGCACATGGTTGTATTGGGGCTTGCTGGACCTGATGGTCATCCTGAGGCTTGATTTTCACACATGTCTGTTCTGGCGTTTGCTGGGCTTGGGGATTCTCCTAAAGCTTATTTTCCACACACACAAGCTCACTTCCTGACACACGGTTGTTTTGGCATTTTGCTGGGCCTGAGGGTTTTCCTCAGGCTTTTTATTCACACACATGGCTACTTTGGCGTTTGCTGGGCCTTATGCTTTTCCCGGAGCCTTTGATTTTGCACACATATGTTCTTGTTCGCCGAGCCTGTCGGTCATGCAGAGAGTCCTTTTCTCCTGCCAGCAAAATTCACTGGCAGAACATCTGTATCGCTACGCTTTTGCATTTCATTCTGTATTGTACCAAACAAGTTTGTATAGTGTTTTGCTCATTTAGCAGACCGTTGCTGAATGATTACGATGCAGAATGACATTCAGAGTGGTGCAGCAGATACAGTCACAGGTGAATTCACCCTGTTTCCATGTTCAGTATTCAACCAGTGATCATAAACTTAGGCGAAGCATGGCGCAAACTTGCACAATACCACTCTCAGGACAATATACAACCCTCACTCTGACAGTACACGCTCTCAAATACACTCACTCTCCAGTGCGCTTGCAGTCTCCTCAACTGAACACCTCAAAATTTCATGATCATCAAAATTCCAAACAAACTCAGTTAAATCCTCTTCGACTCAAGCTGCAATCCCCATGATGCTCTCCTCAATGGACACTGCATTGCCACCCGCCAGATTGCCTGTACAATTGAATCCACATTACTGTCAGCGATGGCGCAGCTACTGCAGTCCCAGAAGCCTGGCATACCTGCACATCAAGTCAAAATTGAGTGAATTGCCTCACATCAAAAGCTCTGTCGAAAGGCAAAGAAGGCGCTTTGGCCCGAAGAAGAAGAGAGGTCTTGCTGGGTTTGCTACGCTGCATCGGCAATTTGTGATCAGCAAGAAGGGAGAATGGCTTGGCTTACCAGACCCACTGAGCCCCGCCAGCAAATGTGTTTCCGAATCGCATGATGGTCGAAATGCCCGTCTTCAGGGCAGTGCTTCGAATCAGAACATCCTGCATTGACAACGCAAGAATTAGTCCGGTATGGCAGGCCTTTGTATGTGAGAGAGCCGCTGAGGCATGAGGCTGCAGAGGGTTGCAGACATAACACTTGATGCTTAAAAATGCTGCTGGCTACAGGGGACTTTAGTGGCCTGAGCCAGAAATTCATGACCTGCAATCAGCATATGACACCGGCTCTGGCACTGAGCAGTAACTCAAAGATTTCCTGGGAAACTGACTCTCACTAGGCTTTGCACTTGGGACAATATGATGGAAGCCGTGAAGTGTTTCCTCCTGAAAATTTGCAGATTGAATTTCCGGGTTGACGAAGACAGTCTGTGCTCACAGTGGACTGCAAATCAGAACCTTGTATGAACATGCTTATAATGCATCTCCAGCCAAATTGGAAACATTCCCTTGATCAGCGTTGAGCATGATGTTTTTTGGAAGAAACTCTATGAAAAGAAGTTCAGAAGAGGGATGAACGGTAGGGGTACCAAAGTTCGTGCCTGCTCCTCATGCAGTTTGCCTCCTGATCACACTGTGCATGTTTTTGGAGAGGGATTCGGAAAAGGGGAGAATGAGCTGAAGAGAATGTATACCATCCATCTCTCCTCAATGCCGTTCATCATTTGGTAGCGCAGATTGGTTGAAACGGCCATGAATCCTCCCCACATCACACTATTCTCCAGCACAGGGGCCAGGGGCTTGTAAGGTTCATCCCCCTCCTGTACAGTATACAGTAAATTTTCTAAAATTGGTTGATCAGAAAGTGCTTTTCCTTCATTTTATGTTTGCATGATGTCTCCTGAATCTTCACTTGCTTTGCTGGAATAACGTCCCCATATTTCCCATTATCCTCTTCAACTCCTGTGTTGGGCTTTCTCAAAATCGAAGGTTTGCCACACAACTCTTCTATTCACATTGCGGTGCAGCGGATCAGTACAGGACTGTCTGCCTGTACAACTTATATGGTATCATTCGCCTGAACAACATTTTCATGAAGGACTTAATCTTCTGGTGCTCGCGGGATCAGAAGGCTCAAGAAAACACAACATGAGTTTCCAGAAACGAGCGTGATTGGAGGCGACCTGCTTAGGGTTGGCGGCTTGCTGCCTCTCCACGCCCCACTTGGTCAGGCTGTGCCCCACGCCGCTGCTGACGAATCCCACTGTGAAGAATTGCGCCCCCCGGTAAAGCACGGTGGACAGCCGCTGGGTCAGGGAGTAGTTGCCCTTCTGTCAAAATCAAAATTACATGTCAGAATGAGGGATAGGTGGATCATGCTTGGGGTTGGATTGGGGCTTGAAGTCAGGGCAAGACGCTGAAGGTCCAAATCGCACACTGCGGAGCTCCAAATACAGCCGTAGGGGCAAGGACTGACTGCCTTATGCAGCCATAGACGCCACAAAATAGAGACAATTCCCATGGAAGAGGCAACTTGTACAGCCGGCTTTCTGCCGCGACTGCATCACAAGTTTGCCCTTGGCTGAAGAGATTGTTCTGGGGCTATCCAGCAGCATTCCAGCAGTGCAAGAATGAGAGCATCAGGAAAGAGAGGGAGGTAAATGGTTTGTTACCTGGAAGGCATGGCCGGGCAGGCCTGCGATGACCCTGGAGAATCCTGGCTTGGGGCGCTGCAGGAAGCTCTTCTTGGGTGACAGCAGGCACACCACGGCAAAGTCGCCTATCAGCTCCAGCGCGATGTCAGAAGCAACAAAGTGCAGCTCCTGCATTTCAACAGCAGCTAAAGCAGAGGTTGAAGAGGCTTCATGCACAACAGATGGTGATCTGCCGTTCCCTGGATTGTTTTTGAACGATTCTTTCAGCTTCTTCCGAGGCTGCATTTTCCTGCGCCAAATTGTACAACCACTTCAGTGGATGGAATATGACTGAGTCCAACGTACAGGAGACTCGGCTAGCAATCAAGCTGGCATTGCTGCAAGGCACAAATGCAGCCCTCTGACCCTTCCAATCTCATACTCAAGACTTCTGAAAAGTATCGATTGAATTTTTGGCAACTCAGCACAGAGAGATGGACATGAATTGCCTGCCATGGAACAGCATGTTGAGAGGGGAAGGACATGGCTCACATTCCAAAACTCGTCGCCCCTGCCTTGCACCTCTGCAGCCATCTTGGCGCTGCCTCCTATGACCTCCTCTATTGCCAACACCAACAGAAACCTGCACAGAATTATGGCTCGGAGTATGTCGGAGCGTTAGGAAAAAGTGCGCTTGCCGAGGGGTCAAAGGTATCAACTCACTTTGATGTGATTGTGGGAAATAATTCCGCTTCCCTGTCAAGAGCAATGCCAGAGCCTCTCAAGCGCCTCATTGAGGGCCAAGACCCCGACAAATCTCGAAACAAAGCGTAAATCAGAGATCAGGAAATGGTGTCCATTTCGTCCCAATTTCATGCGTGTCCCTGAAGAAGAAGGCTGCCTCGGAACTGAGCGAAAGCGGTGAACAGCGCGTGATGGCCCCCAAAGAAGGCTGCATGCTGTGGGGCAGTGGTGAACAATACAGAGGGAAAGGTTGTGCACCTGGGATTCCCCATGACCCGCTCTCGGATGAAGGGCAGCATTCTGCACACCCAGCCCAAGACCGGCGTGCCGGCGATCTTCAGGTAGAGCTCAACGTCTTTTGCCGAGGCCGCGCCTCGCTGCACTGCTTCCTGCAGCACCAAACACTGCACATTCGAGGGGGGGGGGTTGCCATGCTAGGCAGCTCCAGCTCAAGACGTGGGCGTTTCCTGCACTCTGCCTGGCTTGAGAGGCTGTTGCTGGCGGCTTGCTCTTGGGAGGGGTGAGAACTGAGGGGTTGCTGGGGTCCACAGCCGCTCCATTCCGTCGAGTGGTGCTTTGTAGGATCATCACTCTGGAATTGAACGTGATATCCGCAAGTGGTAATCAGAAAAGATCAGGAAGTGTTTGGCAGCGATGTATGCGTGCTGTGTATGACGGTGAAGCTTTTGCAGCTGAAAAATGTCTGATCTCCCTTCAGGATTTGCGTGGAGGGCAAGGGGACATTTTGCTGCCGTTGACAATGACTATGAGGGTGCAGTGCCCTCACCTGAATGTCTGCAGGGAGGGTAGCAGAATCCACATTCCTCTGCACAGATCTATAGTAAGATGGCAGAACCCCCTTTGTCCTCTCTGGCCCCAAAGGGATACTTGGAGTGACGACACGAAAATGAGAGTTGCATGCGAGATTGAAGACCACTATGATTGAATAATGCAATGTGCAACAATGTCAGGCGTGTCGATTCCTCCCTTGAAAACTTATTTGCTGAATTTGCACCCATTGGAAATGCCCAGTTGCATCGCAGCAATCTCCGTGCATTGACTTCTTCAGGTGCAGAATCAAGCTGAACAAATCCATCCCCATTTCCCTAAATATTTGTGATGCATTTTGAAGCTGCAAGGACATTTATTGAAGATTTGCATGGGGCAATCACCTTGGCCAGGATTTGCTCTGCTTCAGAGAAGGGTCCATCCCCAAAAATGGGTTCATCTTCGCTCACTGTCCACCGGGGCGGAACGCCACCATTGCCTGCGTGTCATTGAATTTTTGCTCAATCTCATGAAAATGGTTGTGACCAGGGCCGACATGGCTATCAGCATCTGTTGCTGCATGGTAAAATTCTGTCGCTCAGCCGGACCCTTTTGCTCGCATTTTCCTGTACTTTTTCAGTAGGCTGTTGATTTGGCACTCGCTGTTGGCTTTGAGACATTTGATCAATTTCAATGATAGGGACACAACGAGGTGAGTGCTTAATGCTAGGTCATGCTACGAGAGCCAGGCACCATATGGGATCATGATGCTCTTTTCATAGGAGGATTCACTCAAAAGGCTTGATTGATTCTGTGTTTGAGGACTCAGCAGAACGCATAGGACTCATTGAACAGAATCTGAATTACCACCTATGTTCCCACCTCCGCTGTCCAGCTCTGCTTTACAGACTGAAGACATGCTTTGCTTCTCTGCATGTCGTGACTTTCTCGCCAATCTGCACTTCTGCTTCGCAGCTCTCTTTCCTGAACTCTCGCTTTGTTGGGCTATAACCTTCAATCGCACATTGCAATTCACCTGGGAATGCAAAAACGACATCAGGTAGGTGTCGGCACAAGATCTGTGTCGCTGTTCTCAGCGTCCAGATCAGTTGCTAGAAAATGGAAGGTAAGCAGTACTGACGTTGCTGTGCAGACTGATTAAATTCGTATCATGCGATAGATATTCTGACCTAAATTTGCCACCAATTTACCCCCCTCCTGAGAGTCCCACCCCTGCTGCCAAAAAAGTATCACCAAGAATTTTCACAGCACAGTCTCTGAACATCTCCGTTCATAGAGTCTGTGACCATTGGGGCATTGAAGCATTGTTTTCTGCATTACTGACAGCCAATCAATTGCGATCTGAACTGACACAGCGCTATCTGTATCATCCCAACCAGTTTTTAGACCTACAGTACGTTGCTATACATGGTTTACAGGCCAGCAGGCTATTGCTTGCAGAATGCTGCTGGAAGGCACAATCTACTCCGAAAGAGATGAGCATGCATATTCAAACAAGCTCTCCCTCCTTGTGGTAGATCTCGGCGCCCCTCTCCTTGAATTGCTGGCTCATGTCTTGCATGCCCTCCTTCAGGGCTGCCGACTCGTCCGTGATCTGGTTCTCCCTGGCGTATTCCCGCAGCTCCGTTGAGATCTTCATCGAGCAGAATTTGGGCCCGCACATGCTGCAGAAGTGAGCCACCTGCGCAAAAGCAGGGAGAGCTCCTGTAAGCCTGTGATGTTCAGTCAAACCCTGCGCATTAGCATTGCATTGAATCACAAATTGCTCTGCTGCTCTGTCATATCCTCCCCTGGCCCTGCCTTTGAAAGAAACATTGCGTAAAATGCTCTGCAGATAGCAACACGCCCCCAGATTGCAACTTTCAAAAAGTCTTTTTTGGCAGGTCTGCTCCAATACAGGTAGCAATTGAGATGATCAACAAGTAACAATGCAATACTGCAAACTGTTCCGGTGCACGAGACAGAGCAGATCGTGTGTCAAAACCACCCTTGGGCGGAGGAAGGGTGTGAGCAGAGGTGAATGCATTGTTAGTGCCACAAAAAGCAATGCTGGCGGAGCTGGACAGCGAACCTTGGCTGGCTCCTGAGGGAGCGTCGCGTCGTGGAAAGTGCGGGCTGTGACAGGGTCCAGGGATAAGTGGAACTGGTCGTACCACCGGAACTCGAACCTGGCCCTAGAGAGCTCGTCGTCCCACGCCTGTGCCCCTGGGTGGCCCTGTAATCCACAATCATGCGTTCAGCTATATCTCCGTGGCTAACGTGAAAGACTGACCTGTTCTGAATCTGCTGGCACTTTTACTGCATTTCCTTGATGGGAAATTCTTGCTATGCTGTTCACTCAGTGCTGAAAAAGCTGGAAAGACCATTGGAAGTTTTGAACAGTGCTCAGACAATTTACTGCCTTGGAGCTGTTATTTAGCATCTTCGTTTCCAAAGTTACAGGAGAGCTTTGGTGACTCTAACCAATCCTTCCTACAGCAGTGCACATCTGATGGCTGCAGCATTGCCAGAGAGAAGGGATGCGGCATGCAGTATTGCTAAAATGACATCAACACCCGCGCAGCGAGGGAATATGAGTGGTCGTCCTTTGGCGTGAAAATGGGTGGGAATAGGAGGGGTGAACCTTGGCCAGATCCGCTGCATGTGCCGCAATCTTGTATGCAATGACTCCCTGCTTTACATCATCCCTGTCCGGTAGGCCTAGGTGCTCCTTTGGAGTCACGTAGCACAGCAGAGCAGTACCTGACACAACAGGTGCAGATGTGAGCAAGGATCAGTCAGCAGCGCTACTGCAGATTCTCAAAGGCAGTGAATGGAAGCAAATCCATGAAGAGCATGGCTCCCTAGAAAGGGACATGCAGAGAGCAGAGCAGCTGAATAAGGAGTGTCTTGAAGTATTAAAACATGATACATACTGAGTTGGAGGCAGATGACCATCACACATGACATTCAAACTTCAGACATGAAGAACATATCACAGCAGTTATGGAGTTGGAAAGATGTTGTTTTATCTGACGAATTGCAATTATTTGTATGACCTTGGGCTAGAGAAATGGCAACAGTGAGGCTCGATAAGGGCGCAAGGAATGGTTCTGAAGCTTCCATTGCTATCTCTTGCTCTTGCTCAGCCATTCCAATGCAACGCCATGTCCCCTTGCTTTCACCACTATTTAGTCGTACAAAGTCTCGTGTAGGCTATCGGAACGCCTGCAAACTTGGAAAATCTGGTACAGGTAGCCCATTTTGGTCTTCAAGGTCATGCAGTGGTGGGAATGATTTACTGTGAGAGGGGGGGGGGGGGTGATACCCAGTGCTCCGATGGTCGCAGCTCCAATGGCGGAGGTGATGTGGTCGTAGCCTGGGGCAATGTCGGTGGTGAGGGGTCCCAGGGTGTAGTGCGGCGCCTCGCTGCACCACTCGATCTGGTTGCGCATGGCTTCCGGGATCTTGTGCAGGGGCACGTGGCCAGGGCCTTCGTTCATCACCTGTGGACGTGGCAATATTTGGCACAATTGATTTGCAAGTAAAAATTAGTGAGGGGTAGGGGGGGGGGGGAGTGTTTGGCATGGCTTCAGGAATCTTGTGCAGGGGCACGTGGCCAGGGCCTTTGGTTATCACCTGTGAGCATGGCATTTTTTAATGTCGCTGACTTGCAGGCAGAAAGTGGGGCCTTGATTTATCACATGTCTGCATTCCAGTCTTTGGCTTGGTCAATTCATGGGCAAAAGTGAAAAGTAGCGGAAAGGGTTGGGCAGAAGAGGGGTAGAAGGGGCTTTTGCCGCTCAATCTGCTGAATCACAGCCTGCAAGAACTCATAGTAGACAGTCTGTATGAGAGCAGATGTTTGGGCTGGCATTTCTGGTCCCTGGGTAGGGGGTAGAGGGTATTGGGTGACTGACCTGAACATCTCTTGCCCAAGCCCTCTTAGTCAGCTCCCCTTGCGTCCACAGCTCTGAGAATTGTGCTTCGTCATTTGCATCTGCAATTTACAATCTCCTCAGCAGCCAATATTTGGGCCCAGAATTGTGATCAGGAATCTGTATGCATGAGTAAGATTTTCTGAGGTGAGAGATGATACTCGTCCGTACGGCCATTTCCTTCATGCCTTTCTGAAGATCATGTTGCTATGATACAATAAATTTGAGTTCTGAAGCACCTGCTATGCAGCCTGGCCTCAGGCCATCTCCAATGGAGAGGGCGATGTCGTAAGCAGCACAGATGTCCAGGATCTCATCCCAGTGCGTGTATGCAAAGTTCTCTGTGTGGTCCAGTAGGCACAGCTGCATCAAATTACCAAATCTCCAGCTATTGCAGGCGATTTTGTCGTGGTCATCAAAACTCCCCCCAGAAACGCAGAATACAATTTCTGAGCTATGTGCATTCATGACAGAATGTATGGGCAAGATGTAAGCCATACTACCCTCAGCTATGCTGTATGTGTATAGATGGCAGAGACATGCCAAGAGCAAACGATGAGAAGTGGCCATGTCGAAATCACTTCCTATTGCACAATGCAATAATTTCAAAAACGAAAATGCCAGGAAATAAACTTGTGCTGGTCCTGCTTCAGGGTGTGCTGTATGCAGAAATGCCGAGCAATGTGGAAATTGGCATATGAAATGTACCTTGGCGTGAATGGATCCGCCCCGCGACACAATCCCTGTGATGCGCTCTGCTGTCATAGGAACATACCGCAGCAGAACTCCCGCATGAATTGTGAAGTAGTCGACTCCCTACACAGGGTCAAGACTGTCGAGGAACCCACATGGCGAGAGAAGAGTTGCCACAGAGGAAGTGTGAGGGACATGCAACCCACCGTGATTGGATGGCATCTGAGCTTTCCCTCAGCTTTTCTGGATGCACCTCCATCAATTTCAACCAATTGTTTGTGGGAATTTGCCCGCCAGTCCAATTTCCAGAACGACCAAAAAAGTCCAAGATATCTCGAGCTGAATCTGTTGGGCGGAGTGTGTATCTGTGGGAGATGCATTCATGGAGGGGGGATGGAGGCAAAGGACACCTGCTCTGCTTGCTCTAGTAGGGTCTCCTTGAAAAGTTCCCAGGTGATGTTCTCCACAAGCCCTCCAGCCTTCTCCAGGCATTGGTAGATGGGGACAGTCCCAACCTGCAGTGGTCATGAGGCCTACAGATGAGAATCAAGCCCAAAACCTCATGGGTCCCAGGCCTCTCGCTTGCTTATGCCAGATCTGAGTACGACTCACAGCGCCTTGTCGACATTCTTTCACCTGTTGCCTCTCTCGTGGAATGCAGGGTTTGCATGGTGGTATTGTCTTGACTGTAGTAGGCAAGAAATGCTCACCCACAGACCTTGTGCTTTTCCATCAGTATGAAGCACACATTTGGCATCAAGAAAAAAATAAAAAGTACTTGGGCCAGTGGTGGTGGAGATATTATGGCAAGAATGAAAGCAAAGAATGCATGCGCTCTGAATTGATAAAAATGATGCAGCGGCAGGACTGAGGAAGAGGGGGGAGGGGGGGGGGGGAGGGGAGGGAGCAGTGGAGAATTTGGCCGAGTGGTGGAGGAAGGAGAGGAAAGCTCACAGGTACAGGTGAGTTCCGCATCACCCATTCCCGAGTGTCATGGATGTTGTGCCCTGTGGAGAGATCCATCACTGTGTCCGCCCCCCAAATGGTCTGCAGTTGCAATGGCGATCACTTTGCTCCACAATGTTCGGTGCAAAAAATGTGAGAACAGGACGTACGTCGTCACTGCAGCTAAATGAGAGTGAGGCAGCGACTTTGCTTAAACTGCTTGGAACGTACTGCCATCAGCACAAAATGAATGGCCACTGGACAAGTTTTGAATGCAATTACCCCAGGCAAACAAGAATGCTGAGGATGGTAATGAGACAAGGGGCAAGTGGTCATGTGGGAGGGAGGGGGGACCAGGGGGGAAGCTCACAGACCACTGGAGTTTCTCCACTTCCTCCTCAATGCTGCTGCTGACAGCCGAATTGCCGAAGTTTGCATTCACCTTCGTGAGGAAATTGCGCCCTGCAAGAAGCTTGAGGTATGTAAATGCTGTATTAAGTGGCCCAACTCAAGTCAAATTTGACGTTCCATGTACCCTGCCAGAAAAGAAACTTGCAACCCTGCCCACTGCTATCTAAATTTCCATTTCTCACCCTCTTCAGACACAGCGTTTCCTAGAGGCTGGGAAATTACTTTGCCCGTAGAAGTTCTACTTATGACCAGGGAACGAATGATGTGAAAGGACCACAGAAAAATGATGTAAGAGTTCCACATCAAATAAGTGTGACAAGACCCTGGGGAAGGATAAGAAGGAGAAGGGGGGGGGGAGGGGGGGGTTCAAAGGCTACCGATGACAGTTGGCTCAAGCTCCAGGTGGTTTTTGTTTGCTGGCAGTAATGCCCTTCCCCTAGCTATCTGCATTGCCACAAGTGAAGGTAATAAGAAAGCATAATCACAAAGCTGGCAATGTCTGGTCAGCTGTAGCCACACTCTCCCCAGGCTGGTTAGCCAAACAGTTTTGGGTAAGGTGTGAGGGCCACCTCTGAGCGCACAAATTCCGCATCCAGCCCCTCCCTGGCTGCGGCGAAAGCCATCTCCTCGGTGATGACACCCTGTCTGGCGTAGTGCATCTGAGTCAGCACCTTGTCCCCCCGCGCCAACCGCTTCTCCACCCACTCCTTCCGCAGCTTGGGAAGCCCGTCCCGGGGGTCATGGCCCTGCAGGGCACTAGGAGTCAAACTGCCGGAGCACCTGGCTGGCTTTGGTCTGTGAATTTTACCCTGATGCATGCCTACTGCTACATTCTCAAACTTGATTGGCAAAGAGATTTGCGGTAGGTTTAAAAAAGAATCCCGCGTTGAAGCACGAATGAACATCAGCTTTCTGAATTCTGTGTACAAATGCTTTGGTCTTTCAAATTACTCTTCCAAAGTATAATCCATATGGTGAGGAGATATACAGACCTGGGGTCCACTTGTGTCATAGACATCAAAATGTCCGCTTCCTCCTGTGAGCTTAATCCGCCTCACTGGAACCTGTGCAGCCCAGCTTGACTATTCAGGGTCATTGCAATTGGTGTCCAGAGCAACACAGCGCTTTCAGGCCAAACGAATCCAGGCTTGACATTATGGTGCCCTTTCAAGTTAAGCAGACATGAAATGAGCAAGCTCGGGGGAGAGCTATTAATTAGCAATCAAATTATCCGCTCAATCCAGGGAAACTGACCCAATAGACGAAGCAGACAGAGAATCTTTCGCAATCCCGTCAATGTACTAGACACAGCACGTGTCTCACAGCAAGTGTCTCTTGAAGCCCAAAATGTGTACAGTATGCAGGATGGAAAGACAAGCATCCAGGAAATTACCTTGAGGAGTGTGTCTCCATGTTGCACTTCCTTGTGCTCCTTTGTGGAGGATGGGAAGCAGTCCTCAAACACAGGCCTCTGCCTGAAACTCAGCGCCTCTCCCTGTGCAGGTGATTGAGCTCTATCACCAATCAGGTATCCTGTGCCACTGCTGAGGCTGGTGTTGCAATTGTTTTTGTCATTAAGCATGGCTTCTACTAACAATAAAATTTGTTCGGCCTTGAGCAAGAGCCTCAATTCTTGTAGTTGCATCAGATCTCTGAACTGGTTTTGAGGCCAGATATCCCGACAGACTTATAGTGAGACTCACATCTTGGGGCCGGTTCACCGACTGCTTCTTGCTCAAGGCCACAAGCTTCTGGAATGCATCCGTTTCCTCGTCTTCTACGGCCGGGTTCTCATTTAGCCGGGGGGGCGTCTCCAATTTGGCCCGCACACCAGAGCTCGACCTCCTAGGACGGGCGACCGAGTTTTTGGAGCCCTTTGTGAGGGCGTGGGTGCCTGTCAAGCGTTGGCCCGAGAGGAAGGAAGAAGACACCATGCTTACTGAAGCGATGAACCGTTCGCAGGTGCTGCTTGTAAGAGCCATATTTGTTGGAATTGTGATAAACCCTCTACCCGACCGCGGTCGGTGACTCACCGCCTGTCTTGAAGTTGGATCCACTTTAACGCTGCCAGTTCACGCTTGCAGTGGCATTTCTGTATTAGATTTCATAGTGGAGGGTACTGATCACGATACATTCTGGCTTTAACAACAGAATCGAGGCCTTTTACTTGTCCTTAATAGGCAACCTTGGCTTCTAAATCTTGGAACACCCCTTACGAGGACACCAGCGACAGTTGTTCGTATCTAATTTCTCGTGCCTCTTGGCTTCTCCAATTGTAGGGGTAGTGCAGTTGGTGGTCGCATGCCTGAGTAACATCAGCAGCCCAAAATAAAATTTGATTGGACATTGGCACCAAAGATGGCAGAGGAAGGGCTGGAGCAGCTCATACTGCAGACATTGGGGAGTGAAGGGGAGATTGCTGACTCTATGGAGTTTGCCAAGCAGCTTGGCTTCGAACACAGGAGCTTGGATTCAGTCACCCTCAGCCTCGACAACACAAACTACATTGTCAGATCAGTACGTCTCTTTGGAAAGCTGGGAATCAGTCAATGTGCGCTAAACAAGAGACATACAGAAAGTTGGGGTTCTGAAACTGCACTCAAGGATTGGCATGATGAGGTTGACCTCTGCATCGCTTTGCAGAATGTGAAGAAGAGCCGTCTCGTTCTGGCGCCAGAAGCCAAAGGCTATTTGGAAGCAGGGGCCACCTCCGAGGTCCAGTTCTACAGAGCGGTTCCGGATGGAGGGGCAAGCGTCAAGGAACTGCAGGCAGACTATCCCTCCTCCCCCCAGTTCATCTCCTTCACAATTTGCCCTCCATCATCATTACCAAGCCTCAGCGAATAGGATTCAATAGATTCCACACGCCAATGCCTGTGATACAAGATTTTGGCGTACAGCAAGCTCCCAATGACAATGGATGTGTTGCACATTTCCGTGGACTTCGCAACTTCCTTCATCATGACAGGATACATGGCTGTGTCTGCAGAAAGCTCTGGGAGAAGTGGGCAAGTCCGGATTTCCAGCAGCCAAGCAGCTTGGTTGGGTTGCCCTCGACAAGGGCACGGTGGTGAAAAAGGTGAGCATCGAGCACCGTGCATGCAGCTGCCCAACATCCTGAAGTTTCCATCCCTGTTCACTTCACAAATCCAAGCATGGGATAATTTCCCACATGCATTTACAAGATCCATGCCTCTGGTGTCTTTCCAATCACTGAATGCTGATGGCTTTTTGGATCAACGGTTAACATCCGTTGTCCGTAATCCAGAGTGGATTTAGCCATGCCTGTGGTCACATCACTCATCTCAAAATGGCAAAATCGGCAATCTCTTACAATTTTGTTGCCAAGACTGTGCACACTTCCTTCTGAAATGTAGGGACTAAAGCTGGGATTTGAGACGGAAACAAAAGTGCATCATTGACAATCATCCATTCCTGAGGATCAAAATGCCATCATGCTGTGCTATGTAGGTAGGGCCAGAGCAGATACAAGACGGCGTGCTGCAATTCCTACAAAGGCTTGCGAATGGAGAGGTGCCCCCCC
>QAXI01000455.1:626309-645694 GCA_004335615.1 Chloroidium sp. JM | reverse complement strand
CCTCCAAACCCCCCCTTCCCTTCCCTTCCCTCTTTCCTCCTACTCATCTTTCCCGTGTGGCTTGTGCCAGGATGGTCGACGCGTCTCAAATCTCTCGATTCAAGCATGTTCAATGTTAATTGCATGACCAATTGAAAGAAATGATGAGGGTCTGCATGATTGCTTTGATGCCTAGGAGTGTCCAGTGTCATTGAAGGCAGGCTTCCATGTTGATGAGCTGAAAGCATTGATAAGATTGTAGGAGGTCTCAGAGCAGGAGCAGCAGCTCCTCAAGAAAAGGAAGCTGACCACCGTTGAAACCTGGACCACCTTCCATCTTGCTAAGGGCCCAAAGTTTGCGCTGCAACGCAAGGAGCAAGCCATCGTTCTCACGTCCGAGATGCTGAAAGAGTGAGACCCAACCCCATTATCCCCCTGGCAGACCAACCTCTCACTTTGCTAATCTATCACACAAATGGAGAAGATCCCAGATTCAGTTCTGATGCTTGTGCATTGTTTTGCAGTGGATCCTGGAAGGAGAAGGATTTCAAGCCATACAATTTCCACGCCTTGGGAGTTGCACCCACCACCGGGAGCCTGCATCCTCTTCTGAAGGTCCAACCTTCTCCTCTTTGCTGACCTAAAGATGGGTTTGACAGTCTGACAGAAGGAGATCAACAAAAACGAAACCAAGAGACTGTTCAGCACAACTGTAGTGGTCTCGGACATTCCAGCTCACATGCATGCAAACGCCTCGCAAAGGAAGGCAGAACAGCATGTACCGTAAGCTAATATTGCCAAGTGAGCCGGCAGACAATGCAGGTGAGGAGCCAGTTCCGCAAAATCTTCATAGAGATGGGCTTTGAGGAGATGCCCACCAACAACTACGTGGAGAGCAGCTTCTGGAATTTCGACGCCCTGTTCCAGCCACAGCAGCACCCGGCACGGGACGCCCACGACACCTTTTTTATCACCCGTACGTCCTGCTGTGACCCCACCCCATCCTTCCCGACCTTGATGCCCTTATTTTAACCCCCTGCAACCCCCCGTCTCCAACCGCCCCCTCCCCCTCCCCCCACACAACCCTCCCCCTCCGCATCCCCCTCCATGGGCCTGCAAGCCCCTATATCTCTGTAACACGGCAGACAGCCTTCGTATCGTGTTGATCCAAATTTGCAAACGGTTCTACGGTAATTTGAGCGACGTAGAAACGGGCACGCAAAGTGCAAAGGAGCTGCACGTAAAGTACTGTGTACTTTTATGTCCTAAAAACTTCCGCATGCAGACCCTGCCAGTACTCCTCTGGACAGGATGCCTGCCGACTATGTGCAGCGCGTCAAGGCCACCCATCAGACGGGGGATTTCGGAGGGGGATCCACCGGGTGAGGGCAACACATTACTTGTTCTCTCTCATAACATGGATGCACTCATGAGCGTCTTTCTGTCTCATGTTAATGCACCCGTGGCCATCAATTTGCCTCATCATGTAGATGCGCCTGCAATCATCAAATTAGCTGTCTTGCTGCACTTGTGGCACTGGACACTGAGATGCACACCTTCCTGGATGGTTCTAGCTATGTTTTTTAGGCCAAAGGATTGACTTGGGGACGGAGAGTGAAGGGGGAATCATGGCAATGCTACCTTGATCTTCTTATCCGGCAGTTCTAAAGCCGGGTACGGCTGTCAGAGGCAATGCGAGTCATGGTCTCCATGCAAACGAATTCGGGTCGAGCAGGCATGCTGTACACTGCCGTGGACTGCACCCGCATCCATGTCATGACTTCATCGGTGCCAATGACCCCCCCCCCCCCTCCCCCCATCTCCATAAAGAAGCAAAGGCAAGGGTCACCAGATCCTGCTGCTCTGCTACAATGAAAGCTTGGATTCAAGACCGCTCGCAATGGCAGATATGGCAGCCCCTGGAAGGAGACGGAAGCCGAGAAGAACCTGTTGCGGACCCACACCACCGCCATCTCCTCCAGAATGCTTTACAAGCTGGCACAGTCCGGCTTCAAGCCCGCCAAGTACTTCAGCATCGACAGGGTATTCAGGAACGAGGCCATAGACCGCACCCATCTGGCGGAGTTCCACCAAATAGAAGGTGACATTCCAGAAGGGATTTTTGGAATGTCAAGAACCTGGTTGGCCTCTCTCCCGAATTTGTGCAAGATGATGATGTGTGTAGGTCTTGAGAACTTACGGAATTTGAGATCCCAAGCAAATGAGGAATCTGCTAAATTTAGTAGAGATGCTGTCAAACGGATCAGTGCTGTCCCTTACAGGCAGTGCTTCTCCTACAGTACTGCAGTGACAAGACGAGGGGGGATTCTCCAACCCAAATGCTACAACAGAGATTTGCCAATTTCCTGCAGAAGGAATGCAGACATCGTCAATCTTTGGTGTTCAATGATGTTATGCCTCACCGGCAGCTAGTCAATCTTGATGGTGCAGGTGTCATCTGTGACAAAGGCATGAACCTCCAACACCTCATGGGGGTCTTGGAAGCCTTCTACAAGCGCCTGGGCCTGGAACAGATCCGTTTCAAGCCAGCCTACAACCCTTACACAGAGCCTAGCATGGAAATCTTCGGGTGAGCTGTGCTCATTGTGCATGCATGATAGAAAATCTACAACTAACGCCATCTGTTTCTTGAGGCCATGCTAGCCCGCTGAAGTCAATGCCGATCCACTTTAGCCACGCTTGCTGGATGATTTGCAATTGCACAAGCTGAAGAAGGCTAGTCTCGGGCAAGCGTTTCCGCCGTTGCTTGCTTTGTTGTACCCTTGGCAAAAGAGACACTGGCTGCTACATTTCCATCAAATTTTGAATGTGGTGGGCTAGCCAGGTCTCAAATTCAAATCGTGACTGCCAATTCTATGAGGCCAAGACTGCGATAGCAGATATCGAACAGTGTGTTGTCACGCAAAATGAGCTCAATCTTGCGTGAGACAACGGAACTTATTTCCCCCTCCCTTTCTGCCCCTTTTCTCCATGGCACCATATCGTGCTTTGTGACTCATACATTATAACTCCATGAATGTTGTCATATTGGGTCTATACAATGCTGCAGATACTCGCCGGAGCTGAAGAAATGGATGGAGCTGGGCAACTCTGGGATGTTCCGCCCCGAGATGCTGCTGCCCATGGGGCTGCCCCCGGACGTGAGGGTCATAGCCTTCGGTCTCGGCCTGGAGAGGTGGGACCTTTGCCCACCACCCTGTTCAGCACCAAGGCTCTTCATTGTAAATGCTTCTTGAGGCCATACCTTTTGGTCATCTGATCTCTGGCAAGACTGGGTCAGCCTTCTCAATGCGTACACACCACTGCAAGACGCAAATCTTCCATGCGGTGGGGTTCAATTGTGTGAAATCCAATTGCCTATGGAATACATGCACTGTTGCAGAATCCCCACTCCTTGAGGTCACAATTTGCTGCAAGCATTCAAATTTGATAGCTCAATCCAAATGTCTCACCTCCATTAAGGTTGAAAATCTTAACACGCAGGCCCACGATGATCTTGAATCGCATCGACAACATCAGGGATCTCTTTGGCCATAAGGTACCACCCCTCCCATTCCACATCCCGTTCCCCGTACTCTCCCCGGTGCTGAAACACAATTGCACAGGTATTGATCCTTCTCAGACAGTGGCAAGAGCTGCTTACCAGAATCTGCGTAGGGCATCCATTCAAGTGGTGCTGCTTGCTTAAGGTTAAGCGCGAATCAGCTGTGCAGCACTGCAGCAGAATTGGCCGACTCTTGTAGTCGCTGACAGCTATTGTGGAAGATTAACTTTTGACAAAGAAGTGGGGAGATTAGCGCTGTGTTGCTGGAAAGGATGCTGGGCGTCGTGCCCTGTGCACGGGTTGATTGCTGTGTGGATAAAGTTGCAAACGTATCTTCATTTTGTGCTTGCGTCATATTCAGTATCAAAGTATTCTCAAATGCACTTACGCACTGCAGGTCTCTCTGAACATGGTGAAGAAGACAGGCATCTGTCGCCTGGGATGGTGAGGAGCTGTGGAGCACAGCCTACTCCAGCGCCATGAGATAGCTCCTTCCCAATTCAAGGAGAAGCTCTTGCAGCTCTGGTGCATGCTATACGACCTGAGCAGAACAGAATGGTACTCTCCACCAAAACACTGGAGTTCAAGGGCGGAAGGAATTTCTAGCCTTGACCTAGCTAGATATAGGGGTCTGTGTCAATGATCCAGAGCCATGTTAGCATTGCGAGGTGGATCAGAAAGGCATGACTGCCTGTGTTAGCTCAGGAATTGTCATTCCACAGAAGATGGCTTTCATGTCTTAGCTACAGCAATTTGCAACCTCTCATGACATGATGTTCAAAAACCTAGGCGAGAGGAAGCACCCAAGTGTGGCAGACATTGCAGCTTCTACAGTTGTACAGCTGCCCATTGGAGACTCAAAGCATTTCAATTCAACTTTCTCCTAATGATCTTTGATGGCCACAACCTTCTCAGCAATTGTTCACCAGTCTCATGTGACAATGAATTTCTTGCTGGCTCCAAATTTATTGCAGTTGTCGTCGGCATTGTCGGAAACCCAGAAGGTGCCTGCGGTCTTGAAGGTGTAGGAGCAAGGCTTGGACTTGGAAATCTGAGCATTTGTGCCCAAGGGACATATCTCCATTGCAAAATCGCACTTGGAGGCCCCCACAAACAGACTGCAACACACACCCACAGGCTTTCAACTGAGCAGTTCTGCATTTTGCACTGCTCCAGCACATGAATGTTTTTACTGGCACTCTTTCCTCCATTCGTGCATTGTACCCTCCCTTTCCATGTCTCCCTCCCTTTTCCTGGTGAACACACGGCATGCTCTCTCTGTGGCTGCGTACGGATCGAAGGATATCTTACTTGTGGTTGACCTTGTGGCCATGGTACTCGAAGAGTACAGTCTTACCAGCTGGGATGGTGGAATCCTACAAAGAAGCCGCTGCGTTTCACCAATCCCACATACAGGCTCTGCTGTGTAGAAATACCTGCTGCGGTGGCCACTTACGTTTACCCTAATCGAATGGAGCGTTTATTTGGTCATGCTAGTCATGCAAGGGACCTTTGGCCTTAGGTACCCACCTTGAATGTGCATGCCGGCTGAGGGATGGCGGTTGTTCCCTTGCCGCAGTTGGTACATGATGGCAGGATTCTGTTGGAAGGTGCCAATGTACAGGGGCGTCCCCAATCAAAGACAGCACCTGCATATTGTCATCTACTGTTTCATCTGGCCGAACTGGTGCATCACCTACATGCAAGCCGGTCCATGTACCACATGGCCTGGCCAGCCCTAGGCCTATGCCTGCATGTGAATGTGGAGAACTGGGACCTTTGATAGGACATTTGGTAAGCGAGACCATCGTCCTGGCCTGAGCAGTCAAGTCGAATATTCCTTATATTGCAATTGGCATGCTTTCAGTCTTGCATGGAGAGCATTTTGCAGTTGATCAAAGAGCTGAAGTCATTCGGCGGAGCAAACAAGTGCGGTGGCGGGTAGCAATTCTGGCGCGCACCCCTTGTTTGGCCCACGACAATAGCCATGCTGAGGCATACTGCGATGAGAGATGCCTGCATACTTTTTTCCCTGTTCCTGAAGATGCGTTCTTGATTTGGGAATGGATTCACGCTCTGCGCTGTGAAATTTTGACCACCTAGGCCTGAAAATGTCTGCTGGCGATTGCTATTGACAATATAGAGTCAATGGATCGGTCCCTAGAAACAATTGGACCAGGGCCTTGCAAAAAGCCTTCCACCGGTGAAAAAGTATATGGAGTCAAGTGCGATGCTCTTACACAATAATGGACAAGTGTGACAGATCCTCACAGCTTCGCACCCTTATTGTGCATTTAAAAGGAGCAATAACTCTATGTTGGAGATTGGTGAAGTAGCAAGCGCAATCCTCACGAATCCCCGCATAGACAGCACCAACCCATCCAAGCCCAAGAGACAGCGATTCATAGCACGGAAGACACCATGAACATAGGACCTAGCTTGATACAAACAAGATTTTCGGCCTTGGACTTTCCATTTCAAGATACTCTCGCAGCATGCTTACCAGTGATCGTGATCAGTCAAGCAAATGCAAGCAAGGGAATATCGAGCGCTGGAGAAGGGTTACGATAATGAGCGAGGTTTCTGACTCACAGAATCTACGGGCACCTGGTCCTCAAAGATACAGATACTGATATGAGACAGGGAGCAGCAAAGCTCCCATCGCATATATACAGCATTTCAGTGTCGACATAATTTTGCCCTGCGTACCACTTCAATCACTACAGCTCTTGACAAATGTTGCGCAATGCATGCTCAGCTCGACCCCTCACCCTTTCAAATCTCTGTTCCGCTATCCTTGCCTTCAAAATGCCTTCTTGCTAGCATCTATGTGCTACATTGCCGCGGGATTGCACAGAAGCAGAGGAGGAAGAGGAGGAGGCAGATTTAGCGGCTTGCTATGCATAGACGGAGCAATGGAGAGAAAGGAGTTCCTCCTGTGGCCCCTGGCGGGGTTGGATTTATCACGCATAAGGTGCGAAAGACTCGTCCCTGATTCCGCAATCATATAATAATTTCCCAGAAGGGCAGGGAAAAGCTCTTTATTACTTCCTGAAGTTTTCAGCTAGGCTTGGCTTGTGCAACTGCAGCCCGCCCTGCTCATTTGCAATGTAGAAGACATTGGTGCCTTTCTGGGCACTGCTGCCACAGAGCTGAGTTTCCATCTGCAATTTTGGCCAGTAGGGTTATGAGCGAGTGAGCCAAGTATTGGTGGTACTCAAATTCACGCTTGGGATAAAAGGGCAGGGCGAAGGTCATAAGGCAAGGAACTTCTGCGTCAGAGGCGCTGTAGATTGCCTGGTGCATTTCTTGATCCATGTACTTGGGCTCAGCGGCTGGATTGCAGGAGGAAGGTCTATCCCAGACTGTGACGAAGGGTTTCATCGGCTGCAAAGATCTTGTTTTCAGGGCTGTTTTGTAGTACTGCAACATATTGATTTTGTAGTCCAGGAGGGATGTGAACTTCTCTGTGGTCCGCCCCGCCCCTCGTGGAGGGTGTTGAGGACGGGGCCAGATAAGACTCGTTCCGGAAGAATTCTGAGTGTAGAGGCACCCCTTTTCCGGTTTGGGTTGGAGCGAAAAAAAGACAGGCACCTGGGGTCATGGTCAGCTGCATTGTACCTCCTCTTTTGACATCAAGGGACACCCCCCCCCCCCCTCCCTGCCCCCCCACTAAAAATATAAGCTCTTGCGGACATTGTACATGCAGTAGGACCTAATTAGAACAGATTGGTACTGTCCGCCAAATTGCTCAAATTATAGAGGAGAAAGTATCTGTAGCCTTGACCCAAGCCAGGTCCAGTGTGAACAATTCAGCGATCCATGGTGAAAGAGAAGGCATGTAATGGAGGAATTGAAAAAGACTGGTGAGCTCAGGCAATGTCGTTTTAAAAAGCATGGCTTTGGCATCTCACCCATTTGCAATTCATCACTCCAAAGGTGTTCAAAATTGGGGCGGCAAGCAGCAATCATGTGCGGCAATTTGAAATCATCTACAGCTTCACTTTTTTGGGGGAAAAATAGGCAATCAAAGTCAACCTTTCCGCCAGCCAGATTTGATAATCGCGCCCTCCTCAGCAGTTGCTCACCAGTTTTTAAAAACCGCTCACATCAAGCACATCGACCTTTCCTGACAACAGCAGAGCTGGAACAACTTCAGAACTCCTCATGTGACAATGTATTTCTTGGTAGCTCCAAACTTCTCGCAGTACTCGTCGATCTTGTCAGACACCCAGAAGGTGCCTGCGCTCTTGAAGGTGTAGGAACAAGGCTTGGACTCGGAAACCTGAGAAGCTGGGGCCGATGGGCATATCTCAGTCGTAAATCCGCACTTGGAGGTTCCCACAAACAGACTGCACCACAAACCCAGAGGGTCACTCATTTGACCATTTCTGCTGTTTCTGCAGCATGTGTGCTATGTGTGCAATGCTTAAAGACAGTCGCTCATGTTTGGGCGCGCTCACATGGTTAATTTGGCTTTGCACCCTCTTCTTCCTTCTAACAAAGCACCCTTCCTCCCTTTTTGTTCTCCATGTCTGCTATTGGAATCTTACTTGTGGGTGCTGGAGTGGTACTTGAACTGCACGTTAGAGCCAGCTGGGATAGTGGTGTCCTGCAAACAGGCCATTGCCTTTAACATTTCCTCGACACATGCTCTGTCACGGATGTTAGAACACCTGCTCCTGTGGCCAAATATTCTGACTGTGCTTGCTTGGGGTATTGCACTGTCATCGCTGCACTTCACAGCATAACAAAGCACCCTGTGAGCAATAATATTCAGTTGGCTGCAAATAAAGCTTAGCTAGCTGAACATTGATCTGGCCACGGGAGATTGCCCACCGTGAATGTGCACGAGGGCTGAGGGGTAGCTGTGTTTCCACTGCCGCAGTTGGTGCATGATGAAAGGATTTCGTTGGAAGGTGCCAATGTGCAGGGGCGTCCCCAGTCAAAGACAGCACCTGCATGTGCATCTCACCCTCATGCATCTCACACCTGCAAGCCAGTCCCTGGACTGACCAGCTAGACCAGCCATAAAGAACATGGACCATGGACCTCTGTACAGTCCAGTAATGGGAAGAAAAATGGAATATTCTTTGACACAATATTCACTGAAGACGCACTGACAGTGCTGTCCAGATTGCATGGAGAACAGTCTATGATTGTCAAAGAGCCTGTGGATTAGACAAGAGGTAGCGCGGTACAATTTTGGGGCGGTGGCAAGGTATAACCTTGGGCGTGATTGACGACGAGAGCCATGGTGAGGCACACTGCGATGATGGACGCCTTCATAATCTTTCGCTCGTTTTGGAAGGCTCGCGAGTGATCCAAAATGGCGCTCGACATCTACACGCTATTAGGGTGCAGGGTTTTGCTTTTCCTCCTGGAGAAAAAAATTTCAAAAATTTCTTTCATCCTTGAGAGAAAATGCGGACTAAATATCTGTTGGAATAATATTCAGGAAAACCTCAAGTCTCTACTGATTCAGTCCTCATCTCCGGTGTCGAGTTGCTTTGACATTTCTTCAACACTGCAACTCTGGACGCCGTAGATGCAGCTCAATGTTGCCCAACACACTTTCGCAGTCAAAGGAAGCGGAGGTAGTTCAAGCCGTAAACAGAGAGATTATGTTCAAGTGGCTCAAAAAGCACGACATGAGGCTGCCAGCAGGTTCAAGCAAACTTTCTCTTCGAAGAGACGAATGCTCAGCAATCCTCTCTCGAAAGAATACTGTCTGCCTCTGTCAGGGCTTCAAATCTTGGAGCTGAGTGACTCCTGTAACCCTTGGATAACTGTGCAAACACCTAGTGCTCAACCCTCGCACAATACCGCAAAGTTATAGTCTTCAAGGCTTTTGGGAAGGGAACATTCAGGGTGCTTCTGTGGGCAGGGCCTCTGACGGCAATGCAGGAGAGAGATATAGCAGAGTGCTTTGGCATGCTGGATGAAGATAGCTCGGGTGCACTGGATGTGAGCGAGCTGGTGAAAGCGTTCAAGATGCTGGGGTTCCAGGTTACGACACCCCTTCCCTTGGACATAACTGCTCCCTTTGCATGCCACATATGGGACTCTACAAAGCCAGTGCCATGCCCCACAAGCCCTGTAGATGTTTGTTCTTTTGGTCGTCGATGCCAAGTTCAACTCAAGGATGTTGCCTCTAGTAGTCTGTAGAATTTGAGATTGGCTCCTGACCACGGAGATGTCTCGCAAAGATTGGAGATGCTTTGACTTGCAGCAGAACTGCTTCACCGTTGATCCGGTAGCATCACTATCAAGAGGTTTTGAAACCTGGACCTGAGTTCTTCTTGCAGGCAGACACCGCCTCTGTAAGGGCCACGATGAAGCAGGTGCAGGGGGAGGCGCGTGACGAGTTGCAGCAACACGAGTTCAGGGCCCTCATGGCGCACAGCCTGAATTCTGGAGGGGAGGGGGGTGCCGGAAAAGGACCCAGTTTGGAAGGCAGCGCAATGTCCTTTGAAGAGGTGACTTTTTGAGATTGCTTCCCATTGCATGAGGTCTTGTAGTTACCACAATTGAGCTGTGAAATGGAATGCCAGTCTTGCAGGCAAAAGGGGGTGGGTTGAGAACCATTATGGCCTCCTTCATTGGCTTTAGACCTCATTTAGAGTCAGAGTGGAATCAGCCAAATTTCTGTCTTGGGAATTGCTTGCGTTTCGGTCCAACATGCCCATCGCAGGCCTTAATGAAAGCCTTACACCTGAAGAACAGCAGAGAACCTTCTGGTGCTTCCTTGTTGGCATTTGTATACAATGCGGACACAAAGTAAGAGTTTCACACCACTCACTGAGGTCGTCTGCCCTTTGCCCACTACCAACAGTCCAAAGACCATATCTTCATGTGTCTGGTGCTGTGCGGCTCTCAGGACAGTTGTTGCTCCAGATTGCAAGGGCAACAAAACGGACAAAGAATTTGGAGGCGGTGATGGCAGGGGGTCAGAGGAGACAGAATTTCATCGACAAGATGGGATCCCCACCTGCAACTGCCAGGTGTGCAGCTATTGCCTCCCTTCCCACACATGACCAAATGTGTACAACAGCCAAGAGCACGAAAAGGAACCATCTTTGGAAGTGGGGAAGTGGGGGCCTAGTAAGATAAACAAAATTTTGCCCTCTGTTGTGACTCTCTTCCTAAAAGGCATCATGTGGCCGACAGAGTTCGTGGGATGAGGTCATAGAATTATTCAAAGAGGATCCAGGCATGTGGCCTGCTCGGAAGGCTTGCGACTACAAAGATGCAACCAGAGGCCTGCGCACCTTGCAGGTCAGGGCGCTCCAACAAATCAGTACGCATGTTCCCCATGGCAAAAACGCGCAAACGAGCCGAGAGCAGCACCCCTGCTCACTTGGGAGAGGACATGAATTTCAACAGATCAAGCAAGGCCACAGCAAGGTTTCTCCCTTTGCCCCCTCATGCTCATGTACTCCTGCCAAATTAGTGAAGATTATGAGATTAGCTCAAGGCCATGTGTGTGCCAATTGCCTCCTCACTCCTCAATATCCCCTTACCTGCCACCCCCCCAACCAAGCAGCCCCCCTCCGCCCCTTTTGATGCTCTGAATCAGCCCAATCTGAAATTTGCAGTCTCTCAAATCAAGGCCTAGAATGATCTTTGTAGGGGTTCGACTTCCACATGTTTATGCAATAAGGTTTTAAGGAATTGGAAATGGTGCCGACAGGGAGAGACGTGCATTGCATTGTAGACATCAGCAGTGAAGGGATGGCCAAGACATGCCAATTCTCAAGTTGTGACCTACGAAAGCAAAATAGGTGAGGCAACCCAGCTCCCCCACCTCACCACCACCTTGAATAGCTGCAATCTGCACTGTGAATACCAAATTGCAGGTTTGCTGACGAGGCAGCAAACTTGGATGAGGCTGCTGAAGATGAGGAGGTGGCCATAGCAACAGCTGCTGCTGAGCTGATAGCTGAGTGCGCGGACCTTCCCTGGGGTCCACCAGAGGCAGTACCTCAGTGGCGCTACAGACATGCATGAGCCAACTCAGGACAATTGCAAGGCTCATGAGAATTTCGTATGGACAAGGCAGTAGGGGGTATGCTGGGCTAGGGATTGGATTTGCCCAAGAACAGCCTTACAGATTTGCTCAAGAAGTTAGGGAACAGCATTAGGAAACAGCATCCTGCAGTTAGTCATTAGATTGTCGAAGCAATAGAGCCGAGAAGTGTGGTAGAAGACTGCACCATGCTGAATGTTTAAGTGTCCCAGCTTTGCCAGTCAACCCTGCCTCACTGCAAGTCTTCAGGTCTGCTCCTTTCTAGCGTTTTTTGACGTTCCACTGCATCTCGACATCTGTGAAGCCTGCCCTGATCACACCGATCAGCATGAGCATCGGTGATCGCCTCTGTTCAGCATCCTGATTCTCACGTCCATTCAGAAGATTTCATTATGTCTGCAGGTCATCAGTGGCGCTGCCGTTATAGAAGAGGTTGAAATTGACAGGAAACCGTTCTACATCTTTGGGACCACACTAGACAGTGACTTTCTGCCTGATCGCTCACCCCAGGCTTCAGGAGGCAGGCATTTCGCAGCTTTAGTCCACCACTCAGATTCCAGGCTCTTTTTGATAGACCTGCAGACAGTAAGTCCTGCCGATTTTGAAAGATGTAAAGGGATGACCAGCTCCGTTTCACTCCTTCTGCACCCCACCAATACGAAGCCCAAGTCACTGTAGTTGGCCCTCCTGCCTTGTCTTTGGCGTGCTTTGGTCTACCCTGGAAAGGGATATGGAAGAAAACCTGTGCAAGCGAGCTTTCTGTTGGGGGACTGCTGGCCCTACATAAGATCTCACGAAGGGAATCCCAGTCTTTCCAAATCCCCATTGCTTGAGCTCTTTCATCTTACCTGTACGCATTCCTTACCTGTAGAGATCCATCTTACACCCTCCTGGCCCCACAAAGGCTGCGTGCGATGATTGGAATTCATGGGGGGCGCGGCTTTCGTACTCAAGAGTCTGACCCCAAACCTGAGGAAGATTGCAAGTGTGCGGAAAGTCCCAAACAACCTCCACCACCGCTCATGACAACAAGTAAATGCAAGGGCAGTCTTGGATAGGATGTCTCCTGCTGTGGATGTCAGGCCTGTGAACCCTTATCAGCCACTGGACTCCTCGCAAAGCGCATTCCCCATGTGTGCAGGAGTTGGGCGTTGTTGTGGACGGGAGGCGCATAGCCGCCAACAAGCCGGTGCACATCAAGAACGGCGCTTGCATCTCTCTGAACGGCTGGAATCACTCCTACCGAGTAATCTGTGAGACAGCAGGTTACCCCCCTTCCCCCTTCATCTCTTGGAAATTGTCATATCAGAGGGAGAGTGTCTGATGACGTTCTTGAAGATATATTTCTCTGCAGTACCAATGCCTCTGGCCGGTTCTGAGTTCCATTCTTTTGATATTCTTCTGACCATGCATCTCGCTGCGGATACAATCTCCTGCATCTGCCTTCCCTCCCACAGGGTCTCCCACAGGGTTTCGCTACAGCATTGTGCAATTTGAGAAGGGATCACTATTCCATTCTTGAAGGAGCATCTTGGCCTCAGGAGTCACAAAATCGATGGCAGGTGTGAAGTGGAGAGTCTGAGCATTATGACGGGATCTGTTTGAAACCCAGCATCCGAGGGCAGCATGCCGGAAGACCACAGGGTCCTGGCGATGTGATCAAAAGGGCCCTTTTGAAGGTCGAGCAGATGGATAGTGAAGGCCCAATCGCAGACACTGATCGCTGGTTCTGGCCACAGGAATAAAAAGGAAGGTCGAGCAGATGGGCAACGAAGGGACCGTGAGAGCCTCTCACCTGCTGGTCAAGCACAGGGACAGCCGGCGCCCCAGCTCCTGGAAAGAGCCCACCGTCACCCGCACCAAGGCAAACCTCGCTTCCGGGAGGGAGCATGGTGGGGAAGGGGGTCCAGAGTTTGAATTGTCCAAGTTGTCAAGGGCCCAACGTCATCCGCATCGAGTGATACCTCCATGACCATGCTTGGCTTCTCATCAGTTATGGGCAGAAGATTGGTACAGCGGTCTCCCGGCAACGCTCCTGATCCGCAGCTATGCTAGGAGGAGCATGAAACGGTCAATTGGTTCCATATTCCCACACCCGTTCCTGTGTCAGGGGTGCCTGTGATGAATGACATGAGCAGGGAAAGGATGTCTTTCCTTTTCCTCCTCACCATGAAGCTTACAAGTGCAGCCAAAGGGGAATTTGACAGTTCTTGCTGCAGGAGGAGGCGCTTCAAATGATCAACAACTTCAGGCAGCAGCTGGTCTCTGGGGCAGCGGACTTCGAGGGTCTGGCCTCCAAGGAGAGCCACTGCAGCAGCGCCAAGAGGGGAGGTGACCTTGGCGAATTTGGCCGGGGCCAGATGCAGGCACCATTTGAGCAGGCCACCTACGCCCTCAAGGTGATGCTTGCTCAGATCCACAAAGAGGCTGATCACAAGAATTCGAGTGCAATTTTACATCACTGAGCTTGGAAGGTGAGCCCCCGTGAATGGTTCAGTATCAACTCATTGTCTCTTACGTGAGTGATGCGAGACTTTCGTCTAGACACAGCGGTGAAGCTGACAAATTCAGGCGAGGAATGTTTCAGCAATCTCCGCTAGTCCCCTCCGCAATCATAATTTTCAGGGCTGATTGAGGCACGTGGAGAGAAGGGCAAGCGTGTCAACTGACTTCCCATGGAGCATCATATCTTCACCTGAAAACGAGTGTATTGTCAGTTCTAAAGCAGGCAGAGCCGAGGCTTTTTGTCTTCTACTTGATGATGCTGACACGAGGCTTGGTTCTACAGGTGGGGGAACTGAGTCAGCCAGTCTTCACAGACAGCGGAGTGCATCTCATTAAGCGCACAGCATAGCTGTCAAGAGCGCCTGCTGTTTACTCAAGGAGACCCCAGCCCCTGAATGTGTTCCAGCGTCGTCCTTGCCAATTGTAGACGGTGGAGGAGGTGTTTGCTAGCAGAGGGAGAGTTACTCCTGAAGGGACATGCGGCTGTTTTACCGGATTTGCTTGCCTGCAAGGGCTACTAGTCATTGCTGGTGAAGTTCAGGTGCTGCAGATGAATGGGCTCTGGGATTTGCAGTCTGAGACAACAAGAGTAACATTTCAAGGACTCACTGTTCCAACACCGATGTCGGTACTGAAGATATGTTTTTCTGGAGCTATCAGTCTGGAAAGCAGAGCTCTCAATTATGAACAGATACATTCACTCATACTATCATCCTGACGTGCCCGCTGTGGATCTGTTACTACCAAATTCGAATCATCCAGGTTCAAGGCAGACCCTTGCAGTTCATATGCACTGCTGCCCTTGGAGACGGTCAAGCATCAGGTCAAGGCTACAGATCAAAGTCTGTTGTCTTATTGCACAAAAATTTCAGGGCCAGCAGTGTGTTGAGACGTTCACATCTCCTGCTTATTCCCACATTCATAGAGTGCTTCAGCATTTCTATCCAATCCCATGTATGGACATCGGTGCAAATGATCAATCCTCAAGTTCAAGGCAGGGCAGTACGAATGCATCATGACCCTCAAAGACAGAGACCCAAGTTTTCTTTTGAGCAGAATCAGAGTGGAATGGTACACTTCACATCTAATTACTTTCACCACCAGGAAAAGTAGGAGACCCGTTGTTCCCTTCATCGGCCCCTGTGTTCTGCTGGGGACCACCTTTGCCTTCTTGTTGGGCGAGCCGTCGGAGCTGATCTCCGCCACCTCCCCCTTGACCTCTGCATTTCAGCAACAAGCCAGATTCAGCAGCAAATTCATGGCAGCCTTTGGTGCCAAGTGGCCTTGCCTTTGATCTCTGAATCTCGAAAGACAAGCAACATTGAGCTGCCTGGTGCTGACAGCGGAGGTCCTGCTGAGATTTTATTATTTGGAATGCTCACTTGATTGAGGTGGAGAAACAGTTGCTGCTGTTGCGGCTGCCCCAGCCCGCGGAAGATCGGGTGCACATACATTCTCAATTCAGAGGTGAGTGACAGGGCTGTTTACAAACCTGAGTGGATATCTGTCTTATGCGGTCCTTGCGCTCTTCCCAGAGAGCATACAGTCAGATCATTTTCGCCACCTTTTCCTGCCCCTCCAATGAACTGGACGAAGGCTATTGCCCCTGGAGAACAGATCTCCTCATTGTGCTGATGGAGAGAATTCACCTTTGAACTGTGTGAACAGGTATTCACTGCACAATTGTTTGCGGAGCTCTTCCGCCAGATTCATCTCCAGTGGGGTGTTCAGGTCCTGGGCCAGAAGCTCGATCATTGAGGGGTCATCACTGGGGACCGTCTGCAGGAGCCTTCCTGCCAGATCTTCATCGTCCAGACAGTCCTGATTCATGCAAGCTCGCGGTCAGTCAAGCACTACTTTACAGCATGGAGTGTCAGTTGCATTTGCCTGCGTTGTCTGCATACTGTACTAGGCTTGCATCTGTGTGATCCTGCAGCTGAGACAATCAACTGCTCAGAGTGCAGCTGATAGAACAGCCTAAAGAGCAAAAGCTGCGTGCCACCTTTTGTTCACAGGTGATTGTGTGCCTGAAAATTCAGAGAGTCACCTGCCGCGTAGCATAGCGCTGGCTGCCTCTGGAGTTGGGATACACAGGGGCAGGTGCATCAGCCTCTTCTGCTGCAAGGTCTGTATTTATACCTGGAAGTTTCGGCTGCATCGTGTGAGGACCACAGATTAGGTGGCCTTGCAGGAGACTGGTCAGACGGACCGGCTCATAAGATCTTTCTATGAGTGTTCCATGCTGGCGTTTTGGGGAGAGAAAGGAGGAGGAGGAGAATGCAAGTTTTAGGTTCCCCAAATAGTGCTGGGTGTTCAGGTAGGGGGCTCGAAGGAAAACTCAGCCGGAAAACGCTTGTGTCAGTGATTTTGTCACAGGCCACCACGGGACGCGAGGGATTGCTTCTCTCTGTTACAGTTTTGGGTGAGTAATAGCCCTCGGCCAAAGGCAAGGTCGGAGTCCTCAGCGGAGAGAGTTCTGAGTTCGCTCTTCCAGCAGGCTTACAGGAGTGGCAGATCACATCAGAAGGGCGAGCAGGGGGAACGAGCGAGAGGCTGCCGTCCAGGTGTGTTCTGGTTTACACATCAGTGCACGAGGATATTTCTCGGCAAGGGCAACACGGAGTCGCTCGTCTTGACAGCAGCAATCTCACTGCATCTCCTTCATTTCAGCTGATTTTGCAACGTACAGTTAGTTTTACTTTTTCTTGGACAAATTTTCTTGGATGCCCCAAATTTTGAACACCGCCGTGGCTGTCACCAACAGAGACAAGCATCCTTACAGCCCTTATGTCGACTTTTGAGCGCGATTTGTGAATTTACCCTTACGCGACTCCTTTCGTATCCTTCGAATTTTCCTGGTCCTGATCTGCCCTTTTCATTCGCAATTCCAACACCTTCTTTGCCTGCTGCTTGCCGTTCACAGCTGTTTCGGCCGGTGATCCAGGCAATTCGTCAGTTTCCGCGGAATGTGCAATTCCTATTGACAGACGACCTCCAGTCTTATCGGTGACAATCCGTTCCGCAATCCTCCTTTACAATGATGAGCGCATGAAAGCGCCGGCGTATAGGCAGCGGCATCGCAACTTTCATTCCGAGACCTGGGTGCCCGATGCAGGTTATCACACCATGACGCAAGGAAAGCGGCATATGGGGCTGACTGGTCTTGTGCTGGCTCTTTCGGTGGTCACCGCGGCCGTGGGCCAGTCTTCAGCCGAAGACCCAAGCGCCATCTACCAGACCACCAACATGGCATTCAGGGTTACTGGTGGAGCGGCTAACAACTTCTCCCCATCCACCCAGACAGCCTTTGCCAATCAGCTGCGGGCCCTGCTGCCCAATGTCATGTCCGTGGCAGTCAATGACTTCACGGTGCGCTTCCCTTCACCGCACACTTTTGCTCCCTGCCAAGGCTAACCCGGTGCATTGCTCTGGTTTGGTCTCAAGTACATGAAAGTCTTGCATCCTCCTCTAGGTGACTAGCACAATGCGCAACCAACTGTACACCTCCATGGTATTCCTTGATTGGCGAGAGGCTCTTGCCTCAGGTTCCATTCAAAGCAAGCTTGGCGACTGAAGCCCGCCCCTTACACAAGACTGTACTGTGCAAAGCAAGGGTCTGCGCCATCACTGAACTCATGTATTCCTCCCATGAGAGAGGAATGCACTTCCAGAAAGCGCAAATTGAGCGCTTTCATCAACCTAGCGATCATCAGTCTCTGTTCTTGCAGACTGGAAACGGGTATGTGGACGTCTCTGTGCGCGCCGTGAATGCCACAAACGCCCAGGACTTGACCGCTGCCTGGCAGAAGATATCTAGCCAGGCCCTCGTGACCAACACTTTCATGAGCACCTTCAATGCCCTACTGTCGAATTCAGGTACCAATACACCCTCTCATACACAACCATACCTGTAATGTGCTATTGAATTTGAGGCAACCCAACACTGTCTCCTCACCCACCCCCCATCCCTACAGCTCATTCAGTACAGTCACTTGGGGAGGGAGCAAAGCAAGGAGAATGTGTCGTATTGCAGCAATGTAGGTGTCAGACAAGTAAGTGCCGCATCAGACCTTGCACCGGGTCGCTCTTGTGCGGTCGCAAAGAAATTGCATTGTCTCGACTGTATTGGGCTCTGGCCTTCCTAATCACGTGCAAAGACATTAGTGAGGCTTTTCTGTAAAGGTCGCCTGTGAGCTCTGCCATGTTCCTTCGCCAGGGGTCATTTACAGTTTGCAGGGGGGCAACAAGGGGTGGTCAATGGATAACATCATACTGCTTGACTGGACAAGATTCGTTTTTGAATGCATGGAATCCAGCTCTACCAAGTCCTTGAGCAGATGTTGTGTTTTGCAGCTTTTGAAGGCAATGCAACTCTGATCTCCTTGACTGGAGACTCAAGTTCGTCTGGCTTCAACGTATGACTCCCCCCCCCCACAAAAACCTTGCTTTGTTATTTTTGACTTCCCTCATCACCTTTGCACCCCCTAGTCAGGATTGCAAATGCCTCCTGCAGTGGTGCGTTCCACATTGACACATCAAAGGTATAATGCATCGATTCTCAGGCCCTCTCTTGAATGAAAATCCAGAAAATCTTCAGGGAATCTTCGAATACATGGATGCATCTGCAGGTGTCTTTTGAGGTGAACGTGACCCTAAGCGGCGGCATGAATCTGACTCCATTCATGAGCACCCAGAAAGAGGCACTCCTGACCCCCATCAACCAAATGCTGGGAGACCACGGATCAGCCAACATCACTGCTGCTGATGATAACAACGGCACTGTACGTGTCCCGCCCCCACCCTGCCTTCTGTTTTCCAAGCAGACACCCGTGCATTGTCCAGCAGAGCTGAGCACTCCAACCGAATACCCCTGTCAGCTGTTTTTGTCAAGTCGTGCGGTCTTGTATAGGAGGAAGTTATGTGGAGACTGATGCTAATTCAGTCATGTGTTCCTGTTTTTTTGGCAGTACTTCATTCTCTTCTCTTTTTCCTTTTCATCCTTTGGAGGTAACTCCTTTCTCTTGCAGCAGAACTATCCATGCGTTTGGCCAGTTATAAACCCTACCAACCATCTCCCTTCCCCCTCATGCTGACACGGATTGGTTTGCTTGTTGTTTGATGGAAGAGTCTGACCTCACATCCTGCGTCCTGCAGGTGAGTGTGACGATGGGAGTGACCCTGGATGCCAACGCCATGCCAAGCTTTTGGTTCTTGATCTCCAACCAGACCGCACTGCAGAACGACCTGCCCACTCTGGGCGGCTCAAGCCTGAAGATCACTCCCTCAAACTACACGTAAGCAATTGCC
>QAXI01000455.1:561786-573351 GCA_004335615.1 Chloroidium sp. JM | reverse complement strand
ATCTACAGCGGCTGAGTTCCTAATGGTTTTTATTGCCTGGAAAATGTCGAACGGTGGGAAGAGGAGGGGTCCCGGTGGTGGGGGGGTGGGGGGTTGTGGAGGAATCAATGGTCAATGCAGATACACCATTGTGCAGGGCAATCGCTCGTCAAGACAGCAGCGGCGCTCTGTCAGGCGAAGAGGATGCTGATGGAGCAACATCATCCCCTTGATGTTGCTCCATCAGGTCCAGCCAGACTTTCCTGGTTCTATAAGCCCTCTTCTAAGACATCTTTGATGCTGTGGCAGGCGTTGTCGGTGGCATCGCAGCGCTGGCGGTGGTTGGCATCCTGGTGGGCAATTGCACTCCAGCTGGGAAGGAGTGGAAGGAGGAGCGGAAGAAGCAGATCTCTGCCTGGAAGGAGAAGCGCAAAGAGCACAAGGCAAGCCTTGGGAATCTCAGAGTGGCCTCTACATTACATGCTTAATGTCATTGCATGCCCATATTCCCAGCTGTGATTCCGAACGCACTGAAAGCGCTTCTGGAGGAATGTATTCTGCCAGCTTGACGTATACGGCGCTGAATTAGACACAGCAGACAGGAGAGGAGAAAAGGGAGGTAGATCGACATGGGGAACTGGATGTACAATCATTGGATGTCTTGACAAACTGGCAGCAATTTTATTTGTGTCCTTTGAAGGCAGTTGACATGAATTGGCGGCTGAAAGCCTACAACCCTTTCAAATTCACTAAATTGGTTCTTCTGTCTGAAATCTGCTGCTGCGCTAGACGGAGCAGAAGGAGAGGAGGAAGGCGTATCGTTCAGGGGACTATGAATACGACGCCCGCAAGTACGGGGGCGTTGAGTGGAGCGGATATGGCCAGGGATGGAGCGGTTACAGCGGATACGGCAAGGGGTGGAGTGGCAGGCCGGGCAGCAGGAAGAAGTGGGGGCCCTCAGATCTGGAGAAGATCATCGGTTAGCCTCGAGACACATCTCCTGCTGTCCATGACGCTGGAAGACTGTCCTAGAGCATGTTACTTGGACTTCTGAAGAAGGAGTTATCATTTAACGACCATTGAACGAGTGGTCAAGTGAAAGATATGGCCAGAGCATGATAATGCTAGAGGTGGCAGTTCGAGCACGAAAGTCTCCCCCTCCTTGATTGCAGACTTACGACCAGGAATGAGTACTTTGCTACAAATGTCCTCAGCCTGCTGTTGTGACAGATGCAACCTTGGACTACCTCAATGACCAGCACACCTATACAAGCGTGCAAGCATTGAATGTCACCGCGCCTTGCAGATGGAAAGTCGAAGGGCACGGCCTCGCTGCAGAACGTCTCGGTGTTCGGGGACTCGGTGACCTCAGTGCAGAGGGTGGCGGAGAATGCCGGGACCGGGGCCGTGGGTCACCCCTTCGGTGCAACTTCCAGCCGAATAAACTATGGAGCAGCGGGGCCCCACATGGCCCAGCCAATCCAGGACAAGGATTCCGCCGAGATGTATGCTGACAAAGAGTGAGTCCATCTTTGACATTTGCAACATCTGTATCTCAGAAGGACCCCCTGAACCCATTTACTGCCCCCAGAAACCCCCCCACCCCCATCAACCCTGCAATCCACAAATGGGTTTGCAAACACTGTCAGCGTTGCGCTCCATTTATGAAGGAGGGCTCATGTTGCTTGACCTATTGCCGATGTAAGAATATGCTTAAGAGAGATATGCTTGTAAATTAAGCAATGTGCGTGCCGATCAAGACCGGTGGAAGCGCCACCGGAAATTACAGTCATTCAAGATCTCAATAATCCAACTCGGTAATGATGCCAGTTTTGCACCCTGAAAGAAGTGACAAGGCACTTTATTATCTCATTCTGATCCCATTGCCCATTTCCACACCTCTCAGATTCTTTGGGACAAGGAGAGCGCCGCATTTTCATCAATGATGATCCCCTTGCTAAATTTCTCTACCTCTCAATGGAGTATCACCACCACCAGTGACGGTCGCTTGACAATGGAAGTGTGGCCCCCTCTTTCTCTCTGAGAACCCTATGATCGAAAGTTCATGGTAATGCAGGACATCGCAGGAGTGGCCAGAAATGGAGCAGGATGGGTGGCAGCTGGACCCCTCTGACATCAGCATCTCCAAGACTCCCAATGGGGAGGACATTCTCATTGGACAGGGCGGTTTTGGAGCGGTAGCCCCTCTCACCTTCCTCTGCTCCGCACTTACCCCCCCCTCTGCCCCCTTGTCCCATGCTGCTTTCCCCTGAATGCAGCCAATACACTAGGATTTCTATTTCTGTGGTAGACAACCGAAGGAGTGTATTGCTGGGGCTGATTTGAAGATTTGCAGGCTTGTGGAAGGGGTGGCGGCTTTTGTTTGTTCGTGTGACAGACATGTGAAAAAGTCTGGGCTACGTACACCAGCAATGGTCAGATATTGGTGTGATCTTCTTTGAAATATCTGTGCAAAGTCTTGGTGTTGGTGTTGAATCATCTGAACTGGGATGGTGAGGGAGGGTTGTGGCGTCCTGTCTCACACACACAGGGATCAAACAAGTGAAGAGCAGTGATCAGCTGCAAGCAAGGCATGGACTATCATGAATCGGGCTAATGAATGCTGCAGGTGTACCTGGGGGATCTGCACAGCTCAACGCCTGTGGCGGTGAAGATTCTGAAAGCCAGCGACGCACGCAGCAGGGAGGCGTTCCTGAATGAGATGTCAATTCTCAAATCCCTCCACCACAGCAACATCGTACAGGTACGGACCTTCCCCCTTCATTGTCTGTGAATGCATCATTTCCTGCATATCTCCCTACCCTTTTAAACCCTGCCAGAATTGTGGAGGCCAACTTTGCTTACAATTTCTCTGCTGCTTGGGCCTTGCAGAATGCAGGAGCTGTAAAGCTGTCTTTCCAGTCAGATCCGGCATCTTGCTTTGTGGCAGGATGCATTTACCTCGTAGCTTCCATGATGTCATGAGAAGACAAACTAGCGCCCTTCACATTTCTGCCATTTAATTATGAGAATCTTGCACAGCCTCTGGGCAGAGCAAATGTGAGGAACGCAAGTAGGGTGGGGTGGAAAATATGGTTCTGTTCGTGTAATCTGCAAGTTCTTCGAGCCCCCTACAGCAAGCAATCTCAGAAGATAGTCCAGGTCCTGGAACAGCACATGACTGGTGCGTCCAATTTCATTTCTCAGAATCCTAAAGTGACAGTCAAGTGCTTTAATGCAGTTCCTGGGGGCTTGTGTCTTCCAGAACACTGTGGCTCTGGTCACTGAGTTCATGCCAGAGGGGGATCTGTGGCACTCACTTTCTGGGGACAATGAGAGGACCCTTTCCTTCTACAGCAGGTCCCCCCCCCCCACACACACACACACGCTCCCACACAAACATTTACCTGTCCTCGCACATCATGCTAGGTGTCTTGAAGGTTTTGCAAGCTGGATCCAGTGGGGTTGGGAATCCTCTTTTGTGCACCTTTGCTGGAAGCCTTGTTTAGCACAAACTCATAGCTGTGTAAAGCCTTGAAGAGAGTGTGGAAGCCTCTGACAAAAATATAGCATCCTGTTCTGAATGTGGCAGATGCATCTCTTTCATCAGCCAATCCTTTGCTCTACAATGCAGTCCATCTTCCAGGAAATCTCTTCAGGGCAGCCTACAGCCTGTGCGAGGGTACAGCTGGAATTGAAATCAAAGAGAGGTTCACCCTGGAATTTAGCTGCTGTATGAAAAGCTTTCAGGTGTATTGAGATGGTGAAACATCACAGCTGAACCGAGAAGGGGTAGAAAGGGGACCGTGCCATCTGCGATATCCTGTTTCTTGGAATGGAAAACACGAAGCTCCCTGCTGAATCTTGCTAACATCCAAGCAGTGTCTGACACAGCATGACAACGAATGCAGGGGAAGGAGCATCGCACTGGACATTGCCAGGGGCACCATTTACATGCACAACAAAAAGATCATCCACCTGGTGAGCCTCTCCTCTGCAAGCTCCCTCGAGCAGCAGATGTCCTTTGCAAGCCCTCCTGATTGCGCATTCTGTGGTAACCACAACACAAGTGACGAGATGCCATGGGGATCCTCATTGATCCACAACAAGAGAAGGAATCGACAAGCGTGGTCTGATGTAGCATTTCCACCAGCGGGCACTGTGGGTGCACTCTCTCCTATGGTCACAAATTATCGTGAAGCAAAAACTTGCAGATTTCACTTTGCTCATCTGCCTGAGTACCTCTGCATCATCAGCGCCCCAGTTTTCAAGCTTTCAAATCAACTTGAAGCATGTCCATACATACACACGACACCGCTGTGAATTATTTCATCTGCTTGGGTAGCAGAAACCTACCAATCGACAGCACAAAACCTGCAGGATCTGAAGTCAGCCAACATCCTGCTCTCCCGTGACGGCTCCGCCAAGATTGCAGACGTGGGCCTGGCCAAAATCATGTCACGAGAACTCACCCAGGTCTCTGCACGCGGCTCATTTGACTGGGTGGCTCCCGAGGTCGGTCGTAAACCTTAACCCACCTTCTTTTTCCTCTCTTTCTTCCCCACCTACTTGCAGCTCTGCTTACTCGAGTGACTCTCCAAGCATGTCGCATCTCACATCCCACCGCATCCCTCCCTTGGCCAACAATGCCAAATGGATCAGGCTTGGTAGGATCTCATCGTGTCATCACGTCTGCACATGGAAAATGCTGGCAAATTCAGAGGGTGAATCAAACAATAGAGTACAGGGGTGAGTTTGCCATCATATATGACCCTTTTCAGCATCTTTCGTTAGCTGACGGAGTCATTATGCAGGCCTACCTGTCTTGTCCTGCATTTGTGGTCATCTCCAGAACTGGTTACTGAGGCCAGGTGTGCTGACAGGTGCTCAGAGGGGAGGAGATAAATGACAGAGCTGACATCTGGAGGTATTTTTCACCTACCACTTGACCCATACTGCAAGGAATTTTGTCATTATCCCGCAAATTATTGAGCACCCGAAGCCTTGAAATTCAGATTGTTTTTGCCCAATCAGCTTCAGATCAGCTTCAGACACTGCAGGACCCGAACCCTTTCTCCAATGTGGTGCACCAAAATTTTGCAAACTATTAGGGTGGTCACACACAGCCTTGACTCTGAAACTGTCTCTGCATGCAGCTTGTCGGTGCTGCTGTGGGAGATTTGTTCGGGAGAGAGGCCACAGAATCGCTACATCCGAGAGCTCAGGTATGCTCTCTGAGCTTGCGTTTCTCCTTGTTTTCCTGTCCAAGGTGCAACATCCGGCTTGACAAGATCATTTTGTTGTGGGAGTCCATCTTTGCTGTGCACCAAAGAAGCAGGTGAGAGAGCCTCTACCGTGTACTCAAATTTGTGGATCTGATTGTCCTTAATCGTCATTGATTATCCTCTCCTTCATCTTCAATCTCTTTGCTGCCTATTATACCTCAGCCCAATTCTAAGAATGTCGTATTGTTCCAAACACAGTCGTGCCTGATTTTGCCACACAGGTTAATACAGGCTACATTCTATCCAAAGTGAGGGAGAGGGAACGGGAATTTGCATCCTGCTCATGCAGATCAAAGCAGGAAGGCAGTCTGCAGAGCCAGGGAAGCACACATCGAACAGTCCTCGCCGTGCACTCACTCCATGATGTGCACATCATACTCCTGGCCCTTGCAGGGTTCCTGAGGAGTGCCCCCAGGAAGTGAGCGACCTCATCTCCTGGTGCCGCAAGGAGCCGCATGAGAGGCCTAGTGCGCTGGAGGTCTTCGAAGTCCTCAACTCCTCCCACACGGTACCCTCAGACCCCTACTCAGGAAATTTTGAAATTTGAAATCTTCTGTCGAATTTGGAGGTCTTCGAAGTCCTCAACTCCTCCCACACGGTACTTCAGTCCCCTCCCTGGTGTATTTGTCCTCAAAACTCACGTGCACATCCTATCCAATAGTACCTTCAATCCCCTTCCTCCTGATGCCCATCAATTTGATACCCTAAGCGGGAAGGCACATACAGGAGGATCCTACCGACGTTACAACAACTTGGTACTTGAGTTTGGCTTGGCACTCTCCACCACCACATGGTGAATGTGGGATCAGTCGCTCCACATCATCTGAGACACCACAGCAATGATGCAAAATGTGCTGGATGGACAGCTATTGTTGCTTGTTACCTTGTTTGACCGATGACCTTATACTTAACTCATCACCTGTCTTGCATGAATCTGAAATCTTCGCTGTAATATCTGCTTTGGAATGTATGCTGCTCGCTTGTCCTACTCGTGTCTGACCCTACTCATCAGCCTGACGTGGCTGGAACGATTTCATGTCTCTTTTGGAACGACCCTCTGTTTGTGCAGACCTTAGAGGGAGCTGCCAGGGGCTCCCTACCCCAACCCCTACTCCAGGGCAGCCCTGTGCGGAGCGTTGCCGCTGCCAGCAGCAGTCAGCAGGAGGTGATCCAATTGTCGGGGGATCTCAGGAGAGGCGCAAGCATCACCCAGTCCGCAGGTGGGAATTTGCCTGTCTCACTTGCGACCTTACACACGGCGTCACTTCTTGGGTCCAGCTTGCGAGTCTCACCTCCAATCCTGTAATGGGATAGCAAGAGTGACAAGATGTCACTTTTGTCTTGTGCACATGTTTTCTGAAGGCTGTTCTGAGATGCCGGGCATGCCTTTCGGCACAGTAAAAAAGGCAGCACCTACAAAGAGATGGATCTCTATGGAATGAGAAATTACCATTTGATCAGCGAGAGTACTGTTGATGTTTCACCCAGGAATAAAGGCTTTTGTGGCTCAAGAGCAGGATACAGGTGTGGAGTGTGCTGTAGCTTTTAGTCCTTGGAACCACCTGATCGTTCCAATTCTATGCAGCCCTTTTGCCCAAATTTGCCCATACCGTACCAAAGGGAGTGTCCAGAATCGTGAAGTCTTCCTCCCTGCACAGGCGGTGACAGGCTGGCCCCCCTCCCAGACCGAAGCCAATGGAGCCGTGGCAGCCGCAGCTCCCGCCAACCAGACCTGCCACCGCTGGACGCCTCTGGCCCCAGCCCGCTCCATTCGGGCAACATCAACAACTCCCACCCCCACAGCTCACCTTCCCACCCTCCCCAAGGTAATTCGAGGCCCAAACTTTTGCGGGAGTGTCTAGTCATCAAGCAGGTCCATTGTGGCCTGATCTGTGATGATTTCCTCCAATTTCTCGTATCCAGACCCTTTCAAATTTCTGGTGGCCAGTCACTCTGTGCTTTTGATCTTTAATATTGTGCTAGTGCAGCCTGAGGGTTGTACATCAGATCAGTTTGCCAGTTTGAAGTATGTCATGTAGTCCAGCAATATGGCAAGTTCTGTAACATGCAATCTCAAGGCTGGGTTGTGGGCCACGAATCACAACCCAGATGTGCCCAGAATTGAGTTTTGGGGGTCGTCTAGGAGCATCCCCCAAGCATGATCAAAGCTGGACAGTCACATGCTTCTTCGCTACAAGTGTGGGCTTCATCTTGTTCCAGGTGCAGCAATTGCACAGACAAATTCAGAAATTATGGAAGCCATCGAAAAAGTATTGGAAAGTTGCATGACTTCCCACCGAAAGTGAGGATAGGGGGTATTTCTTGATCCCTACGGATGCAGCATGTACACACTTAATCTCAGTGAGTGAAGGAAATGGGCTGAGAAGGTCTATGCGTTTGCAGAGATGGGAGCACCACTTAAGAGGATGAACAAGAGCACCGGAGCACCAAAGCCCCCTGTGGGCATTTCCCCCTTCATTCGAGTGGAACCTGATCTCATCACGTCCACCGATAGCCTCTCAGATGTGGCCCTCTTGCCCCGGGAATCCAGCGCAGGTATTATCTTCACATCTGATTAATAGCAACAGGATGCAGTACTACCTCCATAGGAGGGGTGGTGATTGGTCGAAATAGATGAAAGAGTGGACGAAACCTATTCTCTGTGCTCAACGTACTGGAGCAAGCAATCACTGCACACTTGTACACAAAAAGTGAATGTGCTTGGTAGACCAAAAGGCGATGTGACTGTGGGTCACTCTGCAAAAATGGCATGCATAGCTCAGATTGTTTCGGGCCAGATTGGATGATACAATCACCACCTCTCACCTCCCTTACCTACCTGCAGCATTTCTCAACCATTGCCTGAGCTGAATGACTTGCGCTGGCTTGCTGCCTTTCCAATGATACTCCACTCGTGAGATCATAGATTGAGATGCTCTTCCCTGTGCAGGTCAGAGGATGAATGGTGGCAGCGGACAGCAGAAACGTCCGGTTGGGGGACGTCCCTCCCCCTTCGCAGCCCCGCAGCACCAGGAGACCCCTCTCTCGTTTCCAGAAAGGAGTTTTGGTGGCCGCAGGAGCTAGGGTTGTGGAGTGGAGAAGAGCAGTGCAGAGTCCCAAGAATCTCCAATTCGTGCCTTTACTAGAATATGAAATGCCCCAAGCCTCATTGTCAAAACCCAACCAAAATCCTCGAAGGGTTTTGGACTACCCACTTTCTGCACCCTTTTGGGCTGTGAATGATTTTTCTTGGCCTGGCCAGACCTGCAAACGCTACAGCATAAAATGCAGTCGCTCTTGGGCAGCACACACTGTTGTTCTTCCAGATTAGGACTCGAGTCTCCAATTATTTAGACTGCAGCATCAGCAAATAATTACATATAGGTATGACAAATGAGAGGTGATTCTTGGTACGTGCTTGCTGTTTTGAGTGCCAATTCTGGCTGAACAAATGCATCTAGGGCCTGTACAATTTGAGCTCAGTAGTGTCGTCATGTCAGTGACCTCAGGTATTTTTTGGAATTGGTTCGGTAGGGGTGTAGTAGCTGCACCGATCTGCAAGCCTCTGTTGCATTGCAATTTTAATTTACTACCCAGCAGACCAGTCAACTCAGATAAAAGGTTTGTTTGCGACATCAGCTGTGAAGGTACTTGTGCAGCTTTCAAGATTTGTGACTCTTGAAAGTCAATGTAACTTTCCACAACCCCCTGTCAGAGTGTATTCACCAAGTGCAACCCCACCCCCTCCCACATGGGTGTGACTAAGGCATTGTGCAGTCTTCCCTCACCAGAACAGTGGCACTCTCGCGAAGTATGGTTTTCGTCTTTCCTGCTGGCGGTCTGTGCAGCCACACAGCGCATTGCCGCTCACAGGCTCACGGATGTGGGAAACGACCACTTAATCTTTGCCAGGTATGCTTTTTTCCAAAAGCTAAAGGCAAACGTCGACGACAGATAACTCTAAAAAGGGAATACGACTACTTTTCTTGCGCAGGTCCAACGCCAGACACGGATGGCAATTATGAACGCTGCGGTAGGTCAAACAAAACCTTCATAACTGTAATTCATATTTAATGACAATGTGATCCCATGTAATGAACATTGCTTTGCATCAAATGCGGCGACTATTGCTTCTCCCGTTCAAAATTTGCAGCATGCATCTGGCAGTACTATTTGCAACACTGCTCGTCAACACATTATACATGACCTGTGCAGGCATCGGTCAAAGAGGTGGAGAACGGGTCCAAGCCAGCAGAGAAGAAGTTGTGGGGAGGCAGATTCACAGGAGCGACAGACCCCCTCATGGAAAAATTCAATGAGTCACTGCCATTCGACAAGCGAATGTGGAAGGAGGATATACAGGTAAGGAATGCATCCTATCCAAGAGCCTGTACAATTCTGTTGAGGACACTCAGGAGAAGTGACGCGTTAACACCTGTAGTGAGCTCATTAAAGTGCAATAGCTCCGTAGACCTTGGCTGCGAAAATTCATGCCCTGCTTCTTACAGGGAGAAATCTTAAGAATTTAATCTGGGGATAGACTGCAAGATTCTTTGCAGGGTAGTCAGGCATATGCCAGGGCTTTGGCAAAGGCAGGGGTGCTGACAGACGGGGAGGCTGGCGAAATCATCGAAGGGCTGAACAAGGTCAGTTCTTCAAAAAACCATGACCCAAAAATAGCTTGTAAGCAGTAAGGGGAACTTGTTGATTTTGCTGGCCACTGATTGAAGATAATTCAGCAAGGCACCCTTTCATTACATTTGCAGAAGTTCTCCAAAGTAATTGATGGAGATAGGAGTACTGCAAGTCAAGCAAAGGTGCATCCCACGATATTTTCTGGTTGCAAAAGGATAACACTCATGCTAGGGTGGTCTACTGTGACCCAAAGATTTTAAAGCCTCCCTATGGGTGCAGGTTTCTGCTGAATGGGAGCAAGGCGCATTCGAGATAAAGTCCGGCGATGAGGACATTCACACGGCAAACGAGCGGCGGCTAACGGAAGTCATCGGGGCTGTGGCTGGGAAGCTGCACACAGGGCGCAGCAGAAACGATCAGGTCTTTCATTCCCCTCCGTTACCCACTCCACCACAACTTACCCTTTCTTCCCTGGTCATCGCTCAAGAGTCATATTGGCCGAATCTCACAAATCGTGTAGCCTTCTCCTGATAAATCTCCCCATGTGTGCCCAAATGCTGACCTCTTCAGTCACCAATCCTGATTGCTACAGCCAGAGTTCTGTGTGCAGCTGCATATCAAGAGACAACGCAAATTTCAGTCAATGTATTCCATTTTCAAGGTTTCTTCACTCTTCCCTTGCAAGTTTTTCCACTTTCTCTGCACTGAATATTTCTTTGGATGTAGTGTGCCACAGACACACGGTTGTGGCTGTATGGGGCTCTGAAGGACATCCGCGCGTCTCTGGCTGACCTCATCAAGGTTGCAAGCAAATTTGAACCAAGTCAATGAATACTAAATCATTCTCTCCATGCAGTGTGCCACAGACACGCGGCTGTGGCTGTATGGGGCGCTAAAGGATATTCGAGCGTCTCTGGCTGACCTCATCAAGGCTGCAGTCGCGAGGGCAGAGGCTGAGGTGGATGTTGTGATGCCGGGGTTCACCCACCTGCAGCCTGCCATGACGGTGATCCCTCAGAGCCTGCCCTGCTCAGAATACCAAGATTCGTCAATGGTTTTTTGCTTCCTTGGATCCCATATCCTCCCACAAACGTCCGGAAATCCTCGTTGCTCCGGTGTATCTGCATGGAGATTTTTTGCTAAGCAAGTGTGCAAATTTCAATACTCCATTGCAGCTGGGAACATGTTTGCCACTTTTGGCTTAGCGGAAAGACAATCTACTAGATTCTCTCTCGAAAAGTGTTTTGATTAAGATCATTTTGACAATCTCTGAGTGAGTGCAGTGACCTTCTATGACCAGATTGCATGTTGTCGGTGTGATTTGTCTCCTGACATCACAAATCCCTCTTGCGGCATGCAAAATCTGTCCAAACACTCTTAGGGAGGCAAGCATGGATGCCCCATTAGCCTTCATGTTGGGTTTTGCATGAAGAAATCATCAACATAAATAAATTTGACCACCATTATTTGAAGTCAACAAATCGAAATGATTTCAGTTTTTGGCTTATTGAAATTGGGGAGAATTGCTCATATGGTTGAATGATAAGAGAAGGGTGTGCAGGTGCGGTGGGGCCGATTCAATCATTGCTTGAATGGATAATCAGGAAATATAGGGGTGTGCAGGTGCGGTGGGGCCAATTCAATCATTGCTTGAATGGATAATCAG
>QAXI01000455.1:516534-536135 GCA_004335615.1 Chloroidium sp. JM | reverse complement strand
CCCCCCCCTCCCTACCCCCGCCCTCCCTTCTATCACAGTCCTCGCTGTGCTCTGCATGAGCAACGCTCGGCCAAGTCATCGCCGGAAAGGGATGCTTGAATAATTCGTACAACGGAAGCGCTGTGGATGAGTAGCAGTGTGCGTCAAGAGCAGAGAAAGGTTTCAATGTCAAGCGAGCTTTGAGCCCATAGGAGCCACTGTATGTTGCCAGTCATCTCCCTATTAACGATGATGTCTGGTTTCAAACCAGCACTACTTCTCAATTCATAGGCATGCATTTTCCCCCGAGATGTGATGATTTCGATGATGCGTGTCTGACGTCGGTGTGCAAATCGTGCAAGTGAATGGGAAACTGGAAAATCTTTCCACACAAACATCTGCACATCACAGGGAAATCATAGTACATGTAGCTTGGAACATGTAGTTGGGCCTTCACCCTGTTGATTCTTGGCCTCCAGTTTGCGGCGGGAAGAAGCTGCTTGGCCGTTGAACGCTATCACCACCAGTCCAGTCACCAGCAGGATCATTCCTGGGGCTGCAAGCCCCGCCTTGCTGATAGTTTCCCCCTGCAACTGTCAAGGTTGCATGGTGGGAGGGAAATCTGGAGGGGGGAGGGGTTAGGGGGGTTAGCTGATCGTTCTCCCTTCCCTCTGGCACCAAAAAGGTCAGCTTCAGCACTGAATGCTTCAGCAAAGGTGTGTCCTGAATGCGCAGCTGCAGAACATGGAGGGGCTCGCAGTCTCTGTAGAGTGGAGCTGTGTGGCACAAGATTCAAAATTCACATGCCTCGGGGGATGGTCATTTGTGTGTGCAGAGGTGCCTTCATCCCATTTGTTCTGAGGTCAGTTCTCTGGCAAAGACTGCCAGGGGTGCAGAAATATAAATCAGACATTATCAAATGGGGTGCACTATTAGGAAGTGACAGATGCACATGCTTGAGCTACCATGCAACCCAGCAGACATGTTTTGCGGTAGACACTGGACTAATTCAACAATTCGACGATGCAAGTTGTCGATGTTGACCTGCACTTTCACGCCCCAGGTGAATGAGACGACTATTGCGGTGCCGCTCCAAATGCCGGTGGCGCTCCCCAGTCCCAGACGGGCTATGGCGAGGAAGGTGTTGGCCATGGAAAGCACGAAGAAGAGGCCACTCAGCAGCCCCCATGGTGTGAAGACCTGCCAGGACATGCACATTAAATTCGGCCAGTTTTGAAACACCCAGTCGCTCCCAAGATCAATGTAAAGGAGATTGAAGTAGGCTTTTTGATACATTGCCAACATAAATTTAAACAAGAGAGATTTTGGCCTTCCACCCAATGCCAGGAAGAATTTCATGCATCACACCCTGTTCTCGCAGGTGAGTTGGAAAGGGTCAAGTGAACAGGCAGAGGCAGGGAGAGTTGGAGCGGATTACCCTTGGTGTGACTGCCAGAAAAACACAGCTGGATACGACTATACCGACCGTGTTCCAGAACGCGAAGATTGGGAAGGGTATGGCTGCTCTCTGGACTCTGTCAATCTTGGAGATGGTGCCGAAAGACCCATTACAAAGGGCTGACCCCACGGCCGCAAAATAGCCTCCCACCGCCATGCCCTGGGCACAGTGTTGAAGTTCAGCCCCTGATCAGCACCATTGAACGTGTCCACGATCAAAAGTGTTCGCATTCACTTCTCAAGCTTTCTTAAGACTTTTGCAAATGTGTACGGTCAAATGAAGGTGTTGAGATAGTGCATGCCGTGATGAGCTTGAATTGAAAATCCCTTTGCTGTCGAGGTGAAATACCGTTATACCTACCTGCTTTCTCGCTTGAAGCCTTCGATGCACGCTTGATGCGCAATTCCACGCTCTGCAGTGCCCAAAGAGCTCTGGGTAAGCACTAAAACACTTCTAGAAATTCCTCACTCCCCTTTGCATTTGCATTCCTCCTCGAATGAAAAGCTTGTTGAAGAAGCAGCACATCAGCTGCAAACGACTTGTCTTACCGAGACAATTGGAACAAGCAATCAGCTTGAAACCATGTCGCCCTCACCTGAGCCGGAGAAGGTGAATTCTGCTGCCTTCCTCTTCAATACAGCTCGCCTACCTCAAAATGCTTTTGGAGAGAAACCCGAATACTCGGTCATGTCATCTCCCAACGCTTCTGCTGACATTCAAGATCTGCTGATGATCTCACTCAGGTGGTCGAGGACGAGCCTGCTCAGGAGGAGGATGTCAAGGCAGCCTCCGATGCCGACGTAGAGGAGAAGAAGGAGGTCAGCAGGTCGCGGTCCCGTTCGATCTCTAAATCAAAATCCAGGTCCAGGAGCAGGTATTTTTCAAAGCACAGCCCCATCCATCTCCTAGCAAATCTCACTCCGCATCTGTCCCTTAGCAAGCGGAGTACTTCATATCTCACATTGTGATGACAAATTCTGCTGGAAATCCAACCTTACTGTGCAAAAGCTTGGTGATGGACAGTATCAAATGATTACCACTCCAAGCTCCTTGAGATTCTACCAGCAATTCTGCTGCTGACTGCACCTTTTGAGGCAGTGCAGTCGTGCGCTCTGCTCACTCAACGCATCAAAAACGCCCCCCCCCCCCCCCCTTCCCCCAACCCTCAGGATTTGAGGGTTTGGGGCGTAGCAACGAAAATCATCACCAAGCCAAGAGATACAAAATGTTGTGGTGTGCCCCGGTCTATAGATCCCAGGGAGCACTGCAATAGAAGCGTTTCCCTCCTAGCTTTGACGGAGAATGTGGCATGGTGCATCCAGGTCCAGGGATTCCAGGAAGGACCGAAGCAGGAGCCGTAGCAGGAGCCGCAGCCCCAGGAGGGGGCGCTCCTACAGCCGCTCCAGGTCCCCCAAGAGGGACAGGTACGGCGATCGCGACCGGGATCGGGACCGAGACCGATACGGTGAGATTCAATTTGTGCCAAGGCACTCATCTGAAGCCTCTCCCTTCCATACCGCAACTCTGAACAGCCAGCTGCAGGGTCCGAGACCATTAAGGCGCTTTCCGTGGCCTTCAGGGGACCAGGTGGAAGTTTTGTTTTTTCCCCAATCAGCTATTAATCGCAAATGCTGGCGCTGAAGCGAAACAGTCGCAGAGGCAGCTGTCTAGTTCCTTTGAGGGCAGGTGACTTAGGTGACTGCAGCCCCGGCTGGGAGTGGGAACCTTGCCGCTCGGTATCTCCATTCAAGTGCTGGCAAAAATTCCATGCAAACACCAAGCTGTTGACTGCTCTCAACGGCACCTTGGTGGAGACTGCACAGAACATCAGAGTCATTTGGGCAGGAAAGAGGGATCTGGCTTACTGCAGCCTCAAAGGGGATAAGGTGGGTTAGTCCTTGGGAGTGGCAGGGTGTCCGGGGGTATGGTCATAGAGGAGAAGAGTTTAACAGGTAGGGCCAATTATAGAGCATGGGCAACCATGCAGCTTCTACCCTGTCCAGCCCATCTTCCATTTTTGGTCGGCTTGACTGTAGATAGGCTTGATATACCTGTTATTTTTCAGTCAGTCTTTCATGGAGTGCTCGCTGCATCTGTTGCATGCCACATCCTCCACATCCCCCAAGCTTGTGCAATTATATATGAGCTTGTGCCAAACAGCCAATGCCCATCCTTTGACAGAATCGCCGTTGACTGCGATAGAATGTGATACATATAATGTACAATATACAATACTTTCTATGACCGTTTCTATGCAACCAGGTTGGGGTGTGATGTGGTTGTGTGGGGTGTGGGGAGGGTGTGCCCCGTCAGCATTGGTGGGGTGTGGGTAGTGTTAGCTCAGCATGCAGCCTGGGGAGGGGTAAGGGTGTTCTGAGCAGCCCCAGGGAGCTGCTGAGAAGCCAAAGGGCCCAGCCAAGCAGGGCAGGCAGAGGTTTGGGTTTCCAGCCTCAGGTGACACTCCCAAAGCTCTGAGGGCATATGGGAGGGCGCTGGGATGTGCGTTTCCTCACAATTCCTAAAGCCGGGCGAGCTCATGAGGAGCGTTGAGGGACGCCTCAACGCTTTTTCAGGGAGGAAGATGATTTCGCAACTCTGCTACCGCATCTGCGTACACAAATCCAGCTGAAAAGGTTCTGGCGCTCAAACCCAAAAAGGCCCACGTGATGATGGGACTGTGCAGGGTGCGCAATTCCTCACAAGGTCCACAACTCTGTGGTGGACCATTTTAAATAAACCCTCAAACGCCAGCTATCAACCGGCTGGCAAGGGGGACGACCACCAGGAAGCAGTATTTGCCGGACGCATGAGCGCGATTGTCAGCTTTGCATGTTTCCTTGAAAGTTTTTAATGAGCAGGCAGCAGCCGCGGCTACGGTGGCGGCGGCGGTGGTGGCGGTGGCCCACAGTGGCGTGCCGGGGACTGGAACTGTGACGACTGCCGCGCCCACAACTTCGCAAGTCGGTGAGTGGTCGTATGCTTAAAAGTGGCGGTAGGGTTGCAGGGTCAATTTTCTGGGGATGAATCCTGATGGCTCAGCGGATGCTCGGCCCATGTTTCCGCACAAGCTTTGCTCCCCTCGGGCAGGTTCTCATACTCCGTGCATTGTTGTCGAGGCGCATCACATTGGTCGTTGCATCCAAAATCACACCTGCCTCTCTCACATGCCGCATTGTGGCTATCACAAAGGGTTTGGATCACCGCTTTGCTGATGAGATACCTTCGACAACCTGGCAGACAATCCAGCACTGTTTTTGTCCCTCCGGATTCAAGGGAAGCCACATTCTGCTTGCTGGGAAGCAATATACATGATTGCTTCATCAAATTTTCGTCCACCTTCCAGGGATCGGTGCTACCAGTGCGGCGCTCCCAACCGCCGTGGCGGTGGCGGTGGATATGGCGGTGGTGGTTACGGTGGCGGTGGCTACGGCGGCAGCAGCTATGGCGGGGGAGGTGGTGGCTATGGGGGAGGAGGCGGTGGATACGGAGGAGGGGCCTACGGAGGGGGCGGCTACAGCGGGGGCGGGGGAGGCTACAGCGGGGGTGGAGGCGGATCGGTGCGTACTGCTCTTGGACCTCAAAACGCAAATTGTTGTTGCGTGCAGAGTACAGTCCTTATGATTCTTTCTTCAACCTGTGTATTTATCCAAGCTCCTGAAGTACTGATCTCTGATGGGTTTCCAGTCCAAAGGAACAGACCCTCAAATGTGGAATTTTCATCAGGTGGCTATGTGACTTGCCACATCTGCAATCAGCTGCCATCCTATTTCTCCCTCCTGACTTTCTCTGTAAGACATGGAGAGTCTTGGCTTTCTTCCGCTGTGCTGTTTGACCTCTTTTGCTGTTGAACAAATGAGGGTGCAGCATCAAAGGGCGCACGCAAGTCGATTATTAACTTGCATCGGAGTAAACGATTTTGCAAAGTTGACTGCAATGGAGGGGATTCACAGCAGACCAGACACTTGCCACCATGATTTTTGAGCGATTTTGCAGAGTTTCTGTGAGCATATGTTACACAACATAGTGCGTGCTGCAGAGGGGTCAGCCCGCCAACTTCAAGCCTGGCGACTGGATGTGCCCAGACTGCAACACCCACAACTTTGCTGCCAGGGGAGCCTGCTTCCGCTGCGGAGCGAGCAAGTAGGCGTGCTAGGGTCGCTATGAGCGCCTGTCAACACCTACCTTTTATGCATAAAGACATGGCAGATCAGTTCAAGTGGGTTTTGCTTGATTTGAAGGTGTTTGGTTGAGAAAGACTGTTGTGCGACGTAAGAGAGATGGCAGGAACGGCTACGCTTGTTGGGATAAAGGAAGTGATGGTCGATCTCAATCCTACGGGTCGCTTCGCCTTGAAGTTGAGGCTTATTGACATACAAAACTGTTTGCATTGGCCTCTCTTCACTTGAAAACAGTATATGAAGAAGATGAATTTACATCTTCCAGCCACACTAGGCTAATTAGATGACTCATGCAAAGAAAGGCTAGCAGTGGAAACAAACAAAGCAAGGGGTAAATGGAGTATATGCCTCAGTGTCATCAGTGTCACTGAGACCTCTGTGTTCCTTCTAAAGCCCTAAAACCCACCTTTCGGAGATTTTTCGGATTCAGCAGAGCATTCAACATGTAAATTTTATCAGAGCATTCAGCACTCTTCTTCTTCTCTCACCAGAGCGTCCAGCAGACATCAGTCTCAGCTCTCACTTAGATTCAACTCCGGCACGACGTGCACATGCACACAGCAACACTCACCAACAGGGGGGTAGCTCTTGGGCTTGCGGGAAAAAGACAGCCTTCTAGACGCTGCGGGCGCATCAGAGCGTCCCCCACCTCTACAACAACCTCCAGCGAGACCGCAGAAACTAAGAAGCGACGAATTGTGGAGCTCTCCGGGTCAAAGAATGGAACAGACAAGTGAGTTGCCTTTTCATTTGCGTTTCAGTCACCAATATACTTCATTCTCAGAGTATCAGCTTCTCAACAGCAAGATGATTCTGCCTCAGCGCCTCCCTTCAAAGTGCGCGTGCTTGGATATGCGATTGGGTACACGAGCAAACCTTCACACATTTTTTAATACTTGCCTCTCACAGGTCTCCAGAGGAGAAGCAACAAGTTGTGAATGTGGCGGAAGAGTTGGCAGCTTTGAACCGAATTGAACCATTAGATATGACCGGCAGCCGGTGGGAGCTGGTGTTCACTGAGAGCCTGGCTTCCTCAAGCGGCAAGATTGGACCCTTTGTAGGCCGCACAGAGCAGGTAGGCTGCTTTTTGGGCTTGGGCGCTATCACTCCAAGCACAAAAGGCCTGGCCTTCTGCACCGCAGAGTATGAACCTCTTTCCTAGCATGCTGGGCTGGGCTCAATGCCATTGCCATTAATCACTGCATTCCAAAAACGGTGCAGAGACGATGCCAGAGCATAATACCAGCGGTAGAATCATGGACATCCTATGTTCCATCCTAGTACTGCAAGCATGACTGCATATTTTGGATCATCTCACCCTGCATGGGAGGGTTTTGGCAGCAGCGCTTGAGCTCGCACAATGATTCGAGACCCACTATCAAACTTCATGACATTGCTTTGTCTGCTCCAGGAGTTCCCAGCAAGCCAGAAAGGCCAGTACCTGAATTGGTGTTACCTGGGACCTCTTGCTATCAGCCTGCTGGCAGACTACACACAGGTCCGCAAACACAATCAAAAAATAACAGCCAAAGAATCTGCTGCCATCCCAGCTGATGAATGCACAAGCAGTGACACTTTTTATTGAATGGGTTGCTTTTAACAGAGAATGGGCAACTTGTGCGCATGTTCTTCAGCATCATTGTCAACGCAGGCCACGCCAGAGGAAATCATTGTCAGCTTCCAATACCTCCAGGTCCAAGCAGGACCATTCAAGTGGAAAAAGGTAGGACCGCAGCATATGTCCTTGAAAAAAATGGGTCGAAAAGTGAGAAGAACCAAGGAAAGGAGAAAGTTGGACTATCGACAGAATTGATGAGTCTTATGGATCAAGATAAGAATTTGCTAATTCAGGACCTGCCATCATCTCCTTTGCTTATGAGATTGATTGACCAGGCTGACACCCCTCTTGATTGCAGGAGTTGAAGAATAAGGGCACCTGGGATTCCATGTACATCGACCCTGAATTTCGGGTGTTCCGAGCAAACAAGAAAAACGTCTTTGTGCTGAAGAAGATTGCCTGAAGTTGAGTGCAGCGGAATTGGACAGTAGAATAAGTGTTCTTTGTTAGGAATGTACATTGCTCATGTTTTCGGCTGGTCTGTGCTCTATAAATTATGGACAGATTAGATTGACTTGTGGGCGGCACAATCGCATCTTGGGCTACCAATTTTGTACACAATGCGCTTACATTGGTTAGTATTGTTTTGTACAGACAACTGAAGCGCCACATCAGGTTGTTAAGCATCTGATGGGTGGGATCATGATGAGGTAGATTGATGAGGCGATCTGGAATAACACACATTCTGCCACATACATTCAGCATGAATCGACACCAGCTTACATGCCTTTTCTGTCCGCTGCCCTCTTGTAAGACGATGTCAAAACAATTCACAGACCCATTCCTCAGATTGCTGCACATATGATACAAAACGCTTGATCGAGCAGGTAGGCCCATGCCTCTTCTGTTTGCCTGGTACATAGTGTACATGTTGGGCCTCTACACCCAAACAAATGAGATTCCTACACAACATGGCCAAGGGAATGGCAGCCCAATGTTCCCGTTTGCCCTATTGGACCTTCTGGCCAGTCCCGAGACAAGCTCAACTTCCACAGTGGGGGCAAGACCTATGCGATGGCAGTACCTATCCACCTGAGATCAGCGAGAGGCCTGAATGGCTGCGAACGCTCTCAGCGCCTCTGTGCAAATCTGTCGTTCGTTTCCCACTGTGCCAGCAGCATTATTTTTGATACCAGCGTCCATGCCTCCCAAGTCAGACAGCCACCGCAATGCATCGCTTTCCACCTGCACAGAGGTAATTGCTTGCAGATGCCAGATTGGCCAAAATCATGTGCACGAGCATGTTGTTGTGCTCTGGGCGGCATCATCTCGATGCACAGTCTACTTCATACAGGGCCACACACCGGTGTTTCTAGTGACATTGAAAGTCACTATCGAAGTCACCAGTATCTCGGCTGAGATCTCCGATACATCTTTGCACAAGTCAATGTGGAATGGCACATTACTCAGCGTCCAGTAGGAAGCATCGCAATTCTTGATGATCAGCCTGACATACACTGGCAATTTATTGTCCTTGCCACCACATCTTCAGAACTAAGCCGCCCACTCAAAATCTGTGGAATGTGGGGGGAGGGGGGAGTGGGGGGGGGGCTCACCGCAGCTGGACCTGCATGGCTCACGTCTCCTGAATCGCCAGGAAGATGTCCGAGGGAGGAGTACCACTGTATGGCCGCTTCCAGTTTTGCCTCCTCCCCCCTTGGAGCTACCCCTCCTCCATGCTGGGGGGAAGGAGGGGCCGGTGGGTCTGCAAGGGTCGAAAGCCACAGAAGGGCTGCAGGATCAAGGCGGACGCACGGGGGGTGGCTGAGCTGGCTGCTTCCTGTGGCCTCCATTGCGGCATATCTGTGGACAGGAACACGTCTTGTGCAAAGCTGGCAAGAGAGAGAAAGAGGGTGGGGGAGGAAGGGGAGGATGTTCGTGTTTCAGCAGAGCTGGCTGCTTCCCATGGCCTCCTTGGCAGCAGGCCTGCATGTAGCTATCCATGCTTGTGGAAAGGGTGCTGGATTGCTGTGGGCTCAGATGAGCGAAAAGGATAGCAGGGGAAATGAGCAGGAGTCAAAATATGGTGCGGCTTACGATTTGCTGCCTCATACTGACGTGCGCACAATCGTGGCCCCAATCTTTCCAACCAGGAAAGACTGGTAGGCAGGTAAAAGACTGAGATTGGGGCCCACAAGGATAATGATTTTTAAAACGGAGGGGTAAGTAAGCCTCCTTTACTAACAACGCTCTCTTAAAGCGAAGGCTGTGAGGGAGGGGGAAAGCATGATCGAGACGCACCGCCAAAGTGGGCTGTCGGGTGAAGCTACACTCCTGTGCGCTGGGGTGTGTGCTGCACCGTCCCCAGGCTGCTTCAAGACCGGCTGTGCTGCGAAGGAGGTCGAAGCAGTGGGCTGAGTCTTCTGCACCTCATGGCTCCTGCATTCAGAAATTCAGCAATCAATACTTGAACATTGTTTTTCAGACTGGGGGTTGATGTATTTCCAAGTTTTCAAATCCTAAGGGAGGCGCATTAGAGGAGGCACATTCCCCATCCAATTTGGTCGTGAAGCCAGTACAGGGCCGCACATAAGACACAGGTGCGCCTGAAAGGGATTTCTTCCACACTCTGCTCGAGGCTCAAGGAAATAGAGCGCTTAGTGGACATGCATGAAATTGACAAGGGGCGGAAACAATGACTGACAGTGCATTAAAAGGGAGATCTGGAAACTCTGTTTCCCTCAAATCCCAGGACAACAATTCAAACCCAACAAACAACGGAGACCAAGAGAGATAGCCAACGATCTCCCTCTGCAAGACAGGAAAAGGGGCAAGGCAAGGCAACTCACCTGTACAGAGAGACCGGCTTGCCCCTCAGGCTGGCGAGAATCCGGTAGACAGTCTCCAGGCTGGACCCATTAGCGATCCCCCTCACCTCTGCCAAAGCCGTCGCGCCATTTGCACCTCCTCCAGACAGCCCTGCATCCACAGTTGCCCCTCGTTCCTGCCTGTCTTTAGGCATCGGGACAGCTATCTTGCACAGAAGCATGAGCTTCGAAATTCTGTATCTGAGATTTCGAGAATAGGAGTGGTAAATTCGCTGCACTGGTTCAGAACATCCTTGCTATAGAGCATCAATGGCTAATCTCTGCCCCTGATCTGGGACAAAATACCAGACAATCAGGTATACTTTGCAAAGAGCGTTCCACCAGAGGTAGTTGAGTGGCCTTACCTCTATCCTTCGAAGTGGAACTCTCTGCACACACTTTTGAAGCAGCCTTGTGTCCTCTCCCTGCACCAGATTATTTGTTTCTGACACATGCAGCACTTGCTTGGTCTAGGGGTGCGCGTTCTATGAACATAGAAATGGAAGCTCATGTGCATCAGGTGCTAACAACCAACCGCAGTGCATAGTACACCTCACGTATTTGCATAAAGTAGAGAGTAATAGTCGTGTTCTCGATAGCAATGACTAGCTACGTACCAGCAAAGACTCGACGGGCTGTATACTTGAAGAGCCTTTCAAGTGTTCTTCTCGGCATTCACGCCCAAGAAAAAGCACAGCATGAAGCGATGAAACGGCTTTATAGATATCGATATTTTATTAATCAAAGAGCGAGAGCCGATCTTCGCATGAATTTTGGAGATTTTTTGATGAGCATCAGTACGCCAACCCCTCCCTTTCCGCCACTTACCACAGCCGCGGCTGAGGGGAGGAGCAAAAGCTTGCCTTGTGCCAAGCTTCAAGACCCTTTCACTTCAAGCCCCAAACGAGACCCTAAGCTGATTCCCCCCCAGCACAAAGAGATTTGCCCATTTTCCCCAAGAATGTTCTCTATCAACCAAACAGCGGGCTTCAGTCAGAGCATAGTGTTTACTTCAATATGCTGAAACGTCCATTCGATATTTATAAGCTCGACAACCTGACGCTTGCAGAGGGTCAAGGTGGAGATGGACGAAACAGCTTGGTGATCAAATGCTTCGTGCACTTGTTATGCGCCAAGCAAGTGCACAAGCCCACCAGGAATCAGGAGTTCATGATCTCACGAGCATTATAATCATATGTTCCGGCAATAAATTACCACTGACTGTAAGAACACCACTTGCAGGTTTGAATCACAGTAAATCTTCAAGAGATACATCATTCAGTGGCAAGTATTCAACGTGGTTTCTCTAGGGGGTTTTCCGACTGTTCCATTCGATTCCTTGGTTCCCAGATAGTTTATTGCGTTCAGAACTCTCGACTACGGCTTGCTGGCAGCAAGGAGCTTTGCGTACATCCCGTTTGCATTCTCAACAAAACTCCTCTGGATCTCAGAAGCTGTACTCACAAAAAATTCCTCTGCACCAGCAGCGCCCGCTGAATCCCCTGCCTGCAGATGTGCAGCCTGTATTTGAATAATTCCAAGAAAGAATTTGTGAAAGAAGACAATCTGTTTCTGAATCTGGATGCTATACCTCAGAAGAGCTTTGTATCTGTGCCTTTGCAGTACTCAGAGACTGCGCAATCAGTACATTATTGGTGAATTTGCACACTCACCTTCTCAGCTTCCTCACGCAGCTCTTCCAGGAGGTGCTGTACTGTGGCTGCTGACTGCCGCAAGCCATCCAAAGCCTGCAGCATTCACAAATGACTGTGCCTCATGTCGTCTGCAGTGACAGCAACGCTCTATCGCTTCACCACGCAATTTCCTCATGCAGTTTCCTATGTCTTCTTTTGGTCTCAATTACAACGCGGTGCTGGAAGACGAAGAGCTGGGACAATGCTTTACTTCCTGTGCACAAAGTAGCATGCGCAGAAAGGGGAAACATAGAAATTATTTGTGCATCAACAGGCCCGACACTCCAGATCCAGCTTTCATGCTGCAAGATTGCGCCGAGTGATTCGCCCATGAGTGTTTCAATTCTCCAATACAACAAGGCATGACCTATATTAGTGTATATTTGATTCTGAAGAAGCCCTACCTGTTTGTACTCTGCCTCAGTCCTTGCACGCTTTATTCCACCACCCCTCATATTTTCATCTCGGCTGACCTCTATTACCCCTGCTACTTTGCTGAACATTTCCTGGACCTGCACACAGAGTAGGGGTTGAAACGATGAGGGTGAACGCCACATTTTAGCAAAATCACCCAGTTTTCCCGCCATGCATTGCTCCAGAGCCCTTAAATCTAGTTTCTATGCTCCATCCAAATGCCCGGTAACCCTGACTCTTGAATCTGTAACCAAGAAAGTGAGAGATGCACTACAACAAGATGCTACAAGACCACGTTCACAAAGTCCAGCTTGCTCATTCACAGAACAATTTCTCTCACCAGAACAGCGTCACTACCTTCTCAGTGTTTCCGATGCCCTCAAGATTGGGCCTTAATCTGGGACACTCAATCTTCTAAGTGAAAGTGTAAATCCTTGAATCGCATTTGCAATTAGCTTAAAAAACCTATCCTGGACTTGCAAGCCAATGGACTATTTCACATTCTCTTATGCAGTGTGCGCCAGCCCTTCGCCAGAAGCAATCTTTCAATTGAAGTCGATGTGGTGGGAAGGGGTAAAAAATTAGAAGGCTGTGGTGGGCGACAGACCCCCCCCCCTCTCCCGTCCCTACCCAAGACGAAATTGAAAGGTATCAAGGAAGATTGTATTGATTGGGGAGCTGCCTGTTGCTGTGCCTTCTGCACGCTCTCAGAGGGGCTGGCCCTTGCAGCAGCCAGAGGGGAGCCTCCATGCAAGCCTGCATCTCTTCCTTGCCCGGAGGATGCTGCACCCTGTCTCACAGAGCTGAGTCCACCACCCCTGCAAAAAATTCCTTTCTGCAGGCTTGCTGTGAACATCAACAATGCCCAATTTGGGAAGATTTCTCTTCATTGTGAGTGCAGCTGTACCCATACTTTGAAAGTCTGCAGCAAGGATACTCCTTTCATAAAGACCGTCTAGACAGGGCATGGCGTAATTTTAGCCCTTCATTACTGTTGCAACATATCAACACATACATAAAACTTGATAAATGTCCGCGTGCGATCTAAATGCACGGCATGTCATATCTCAATCATCTGCAGACGAGCTGTGTCCCCCCTTAGCAGTAGGGAGGCGTACCTGGTGCTTCTCAGGGACTGGGCGGGGGTGGCAAAGTTGGTCGAGCCTGTCCGGGCGGAGCCTCCACTGGAAGCAATCTGGACCAAAACAATTAGCATGTTCCCCTGGGGTTGGAGGATGACACTAATGGTATGGATTTGGCCATCAGTCACTTGCTGTCTAGTTGTGGACAGCAATAGGGCCGCTTAGCTGTGTTCCCATGGAATGGGTTTTGCGGTCAGCATGTAGACATCTCTCATACATTGCGAGACAGCTGTATTATTGGGTGTCCTATGCCAGAACCTGGTCCCCTCTCCCCCCTCCTTTCCAACCCCCTCGCCTGCCAGTAACACCCATCGTGTGGAGCAGGACGAGATTTCTGTGTGGCCTCCCAGATTATGCTGCTTAGCAGGGGGACGTTTTTTTGCACTGTAGCTATTGAGACACTGATGGAATCAATGGACAAGTCAACGAAAGGAGGCAGCCATTCTCTGAGAGAGCCATAGTGGCAAAGTCACTCACAATTCTGGGGAAGGAATCACCTCTGCCATCATGTCATTGCCAAACAGCCCCTCCCAAGTATCGCCACCCTGTTCACTGGCCACAAATGATCCCCTGCCTGCAAGTATCAGCATGTGAGCATGTGATTTGCCATATAAAAAGATCGGATTCCGACAAGAGAAAGGCTCGACACCAATATAAGTGAACCACAAACACCTGATGGACAGTATCATATTTTGATAGCAACAAGGCACACTGCCATGCTTTGAGAAGTCGATGAACGCCAAAATGTTCAACATAGACCAAGTCCAGTGTGAGTCACCATGCTCAAACTGCAATCTCCACACCAGGCAGAAAGTAGACAGCGAGTGTTGAGGGAATCACTCCCTTCCTCCTGAGAGGCCTCCATGACTGACAGTATCTTGGCTAGATTGAGTGCCTTTTGCTCCGCAGGATTTTCAGTTGCACTGAGAGAATAGAACAAGGCTCTGACAGCTGATGCTTTTCAGCATGAAACAAATGCTCTCTTCCAAGATTTCCCCAGCGAACACTTGCCTGACATCTTGTTCCTCTGGCTGTCTGGAGTGCATTGGGGAGTTGTGGGAGCAGCCTCATGGCAAACGGCAGACCCAACATCGTATAGAGCACCTCCAGAGTCTGTTGCCCGTCGCTGAGGTGTGCTCTACATGACACCTCTCCGTCAATACTTGATGCAGGATAAGATACATTCATTGCCGACATGGACTGATGCATCGACAATGTGTAGCAGATACAATTCTCAGGTGAGTGATTGATAGAAATAATAATATACCAACGTGATTACTTTCTACACAAATCCTGGCTGCAAACACAAAAAATTTGAGTTGTGGGCTTTTGAGTATTCCAAGGACATTCTTCTGAAAGATCCCAAAAATGGAGCATGAAAAATCCTTCTGTTGGATGAAATCATTCAATTGGCAGAAGGGAAGGTGAAGAGGGGCCATTCACCTCAGACTGCCTGGGAGAATTCTCCATCCTGGATTTCCCTCCCTTCCAAAACTTCATGGACCTCCAGATTTTCTGCGCGGGCGACCTCTCTGTGCTGCCCCCACGGCTGTCGTGTGTATCTGCAGGTGATTCTGTGCAAATCACTGGAGCACGGTCTTGGTATTGACACATTTTGTACGGATGTGAGGGAGATGCTCAGACAAGGGCTGAGGCGGAGGCATTGACACACGAGCCCAACTCCCAAAAATTCCAAAGTCACATCGGGCAACCCACAGGCCTTGGCGTTGCGCTGGGCTGACCTGGAAGGTGTGAAATGAATGGCATGAGAAGCTCAGCATCCACTCCGTTCTTTTGGGAATCCAAATCCAGCGAAAGGATTCACAGCACAAATTAAAGATGGGCTGTCACCTGGGAATTGTGTGGGTCTCGAAGTGGGGCTAGGGCTCCCAATCGATTCCCCAGGCTGGCTAAGCTTCCATGCTGGCTTCACGAGGTGCTCTGAGGGGGGCTTCAAAACCCCCCTGCTTTCAAGTGGGCTGTTTCTGCCCATTTGAGGGGTCACCCTTGCTGGCTCCACCGAACGGGATCTGCTCCTGTGCAGGAGCATTCACAGTCTATATTTTCACTCAACCACCTTGAAAATCCTAATCTCACTTTTGTGATTGCAATGGGTCGTCCTGAAAGCAAGCTCGCTTTTTAGTATGCTGAGTGCAAGTTTCACAGACTTTCCCCTTTGAGTATCACAATGTATATGTTGATCATCATTTTCCCGTGCAGAATGTTTTATGCGGGATCGCCTGCTACTGCAATCCAGTCAGGCTGCACACTTGCAGGGTGATGATTCATTAAGTATAAACCCACACGGCATGATGGAACAGCCCTACCTCACTGAACGGGAAGCAGATTGTGGGGTAGGGGCAGAGCCCAAGCCGCTGGGGTTCCAACCCTTGTCTAACCATAGGCTCCTCCGCTGCTCCAAACCCCCGGCCCCCTGGCCCTTCGAGGGGCTGGGTCGTCTGGTTGGGGACGATCGCTCACGCGACGGCAGGCTCGCTGGATCTTTGAGCGGTGGCTTGGCTTGTGCGGAGGTGGCGCCCAAGGCCATGGAGGTGTTGGGTGTGCACTGCTGGGCCTCCGGCGGGGCACCCTGTATGACAAGCTTGTCGCTGTACCACCCACATGACAAGCTTCTGAAGGAAGAACAGGAATGATGCAAGGTGCAATTCACGTGTCCCTAATATACAGAGCACAGTGTCAATTTGCGGTATGTGAATTGAGTTCTGGAGCGTCCTCTCATTTAAGACTACCACTACAGAATGCAATGCCACGTTTGCGACACTCAGCCTGCCAGCGTCGTTGTGAGCACCACAGAGAGAATGCATCCGCTGCCACCGTCTTCTTTTGTGTCAACCTGGCGCTCAGCTATGGATGATTGTTCTTGGCCGGCGATTCTCAGTATGTATGCCAGGACAGATATGCACAAGTATTGCAATGGGTGTGCCTTTGAAGGTGCACGCTATGCAAACCATGCATGTTTGACTGCACTCAAAACAGTAGTGTGCAGCTGAGAAACTGCGTGGAAAATGCCGAGCTGATACAAGGGTAAAACTATGTGGGGTGTTTGCTTGAGTACATGCCGAATGGCTCACCCTGCAAGCCAGCTTTGCTAATGACTCCCTCCTCCTGCTGCCGTTGCTGCAGATGGAGTCGTATGCTGGGTTCTCCTGGCTCCATTGATTCTGCATGGCACGCATTGCATGTTCAGCAACCATTCCCTTTGATACCTGGGCAAACAATGCAACCCGCATGACAAAAATATTCCAATTGCCACGAATACGACCCGATACAGATGACTTTATCATCTGCCTCAAACATCACAGAAAGGCCTTTAAGAATATCAATCTGACACATGATCTAATTTACATTGCTGGGAATCGTATGCACATTGCCAAGAATCAATCACTGTTTTACAAAGCAGATTGAAGTATATCTGTGAGCACTCCAGCCAAAGCCAAGGTACTGTTGGAGAACAGTAAGTCTGCTCTTGGCAGAGGGGTTAAATTGCTCACCACCACCCGCTTGGGGGATACGCTGGAGTCAAAGAGGGGATTGGGCCAATTGTGGGGCTCTGAATTCACGGCCGGCCCTCGCTCTGACCCGGTGACTGACATCTCTGCATTGAAGGCACAGATTTGGCTGTCAATTGACTGGTGCAGCAGATGTGGGTTTGAAATGCTTGATGGCAGGGATCAGAATGAATTCAATGGTGTGGAAGGACTGAGCTGTGCAAGTCACGACTTCAAGTATGATGAGTATGGAATCGGTCAGTGGGCTATTTATTGAGAGGTTCTCAACAGCAAAATCCAAACCATGTTATTTGATATATATGTCCGATATCGATGAAGCAAGGAGGTTGAATGCATCAGCCAAATGATGACATAGCGCCTGCATGATTATCTACATCCTGCAGTGTCCCTATTTGTGCGAAAGCAGCTCATGTGAGACGACAGATGCTGCAGGTCTGTCCAATGATAAACACCCTTTGCTCTATTCTGCAGCGCCCTGAATGCCGCAATGCGACGATTGACATTTAGGGTGGATAAACGTCTGCTGACACTTTGGCCGGCAGCAACATTCGCTGGATTGTGCTTACCACTGGCAGCAGTGTCTGGGGTAAATTCCAGGTTGTTTGGTACGTCCAGCGACTTGAGCACAGGTGTCAATCCAGCGCCCTGCAGAAATAATGCCTGATCATTTGTTCTCCGGCAGGTGAAGCCAAAACTTGATCTGGGCTGTGGGAGTATGCTCCGATTGTGATTGCCAGATTCATGTATGCCAGGTGTTCTACGTCATAAAGGTGATTGGCATTGTGTCTGAATGGTAGCATAGGGGCCAAGCACAGGTGTCAGGCACTGAGTTATTGGTAATGCTCTTGCATTCCCCTCCCTGTTGTTCAGAAATTCTATAGGGCTCGAGTTTCGCAAATTTCTGGGTCCTGGCATTGTGTGAACTCTGAAAGCGTAATAGTCTCCCCGACACTCTCCATCCATTTCTCAAGAGATTGGCTCTTCGAGTTTGATGCAAGCAAAGTGCAGATCCCTGGCTCTTCAAGGTCAACAATTACAGGAAGCAGGCAGATTGCAGACTTCTAAAAAGCGCTATCCACTGTTCCATCGCAAGGGCTTGCCTGAAGGCCGTCGCTTGGGGAAGGGAGGGTTGAGGCCCCCTGTGCTGGCTGACCGTGATTGTTTCTAACACCTCGCCTTGAGTTGCTACCCACACGACCTCCATCACCCGACGCCACATCTGGGGTGATGGCGGCTTTTCCCATTGGGCCACCCTGAATGGTCCCTCTACTGACAGTGGCAGCTGCCCCTGCATTGAGGCAATGAATCATGCCCGGTCAAGCTTCAGATGTCACCTTTCAGGAGAGAGGGCAAAATCGATAGCGACTCACATGGGTTCCCATGATCGCCATCTCTTGCTGGCGCAGGTTTCGAAATTGCCTTAGCCGCATGTTGTCTTTGTAAAGGTTGCCTTTGCATCCCCTTATGCCCCTTCCATGACAATTTGGCACCAAAAACAACAAACATCCTGCTAATATTCGGAAGGCTTGGTCTGGGCGTGGGGACTGGTAAGCATCTGGAAAGCCCAAAGACCAAAAAGCAGGTGGACTGGAGAGTGCCTGAGGGTGGTAGGGCTGTCACACCGCCTGGCATCCTCTGCTGGAAAAAGGCTGGCCCTGGGGATACTTCCCGCCGGGGTGCTCCTGACTGCATGAAGCTGAAGCTCTGGCGCACGCCCTTCTGGTGTCCTGGGTTTGCTGTCTTGGCTGCACCCTCCTCTCTCCTGTTTAGAGATTCATTCACTGAAGTCAAGTACTGTCCTGTCAGCGGTACAGAGCATATTCATTAGCAAGCCCTCGCTCGTCGGCTGCTCAACTGACTTGGCGCTCCTGGTTTGAACCTCCAAACAAATTTTCCATCCAACCCTGCCCCAGATTTCAAAAGCGAATTTCACCGTCTGTTCAGGCAGTCACCTGCCCGCTTTGCCCATGCGCTGCTCTGCTTTTGCAAGCTCCTTATCCTGCCTTGCAAACTTGATATTGCGTCATATGTGTGCATATTATCGATGCCCATGTACTCCCCACCGACCCCCTTGTCCTTGGCATCCCTTGCCAAGGGTTTTAGGGTATAGGGTTAGGCCTAACCCTATACCCTCCAAGGGCCAATTTCTCACCAGCTGTCTAGGGCGTCATCCGCCAGCAAATCTTCGCTGCCACCGGAGCACGCCCGCAGCGTCCCACTAATTGCAGGGGCAGCTCCAGACGCCAGAGGCAGACCCCCTGGGAATGGGGAACATCCTGAGACGAGGCTGTCGATGAGCGCGGCTGCGGAGGGCCGCTTCTCCTGCGACAGGATCAGAGTTCAGAGCATTTCCACCTGGTGACCAAGAGAGAGAGGCATTGCTGGATCTGGGGGTTACTGGCTGATGCCTCAAAAGGGCGCACAGTGCACTGCCTTTAATTTTGTCAGTTGTCCATGTACCATCGCCTCTCTTGTGGCAAGCACTCTCTTTCACAGAGGAGAGTTATTCTGCACTTGAATTGTTGCTATGGGCATGAGAAGAATCCTTGAAGCTCTTCCTGCAGGAGTTGCACAAGTCTACCTCCATCTCCATCAACAGCATCCAAGGACCCACACTTTTATTGCAGGACCCGTGTAGTCCCTTCAGCACAGGTACTCCCTACAATGTATGTGAGCCGAAAAAGGCTCAGGTCTCAGTCAACCAGGTTGATAGTTCAATGGCAAGGATGCGCATTGCAGGATGGGTGTCTCCCTGCCAGCCCCGGGGGAGAGGATGAGGG
>QAXI01000455.1:488017-511968 GCA_004335615.1 Chloroidium sp. JM | reverse complement strand
CGCTTCCCACACCCCCACCCCAAACACACACCCATCCCAGAAAATCCCTCTGTCAGGCAGTATTTTCCTGTAAGTGTGTTGCTGAGCCATTAAACTTAGTAAATCCCACAACCATACTTATTGAGCATTGAACCCAATCCAGCGGCGACAGATTTTCCGGCCGTACTTACTGAGGGGATGAAAATGTGAGAGAAACAATTCAATAAATAAACATATCAATGCCTCTGGAAAATGCTGACCTTCTCTGTCCCCTGGGCAGCCTGTCTGGCGGACTTTGAAGCCTCGGCAGGTGCCTGGAGGGGCGGAGGTAGCCGTGTCTCCGGACGAGCGGTGGCATGTGGGATGGCACTACTGGAAGTCACTCCCGCCACCCGTGTACTTTTGACTGCTGCCCCCTGCTTACCCCTGCAATTCCCATTTTAGCTCTTGCAATCTGTGATGCATCTCTTGAATTTTGGCTCTCCTACAGCATTATTCATGCCTATCCTCTTGCCTCAAGATGCTCTCCCACAACTCATCGACGCTTTGAGGATTCATTAAATGGAGAAAGAGCTGGTGTGAGATTTGATGGTAACAACTGCTTCTCTCGGCGGATAATGTGTGAGGCAATGCATGCAAGATGATTCAATTACATGAGAGGGGGACTCACACATATGGGCTTGGCTGCAAGGACGCCTTCCTGGTTGGAGAATTCTCCTTTCCTGCAGTGCACTTGGCTTGGGCACTAATGCTGCAGCAATCCAATCCTATGCCCCATGAGCATGTGCTTCCAGCAGACTTTCGACGGCCTAGGGAGAGTTCGGGAGTGAGATTAGTACCAGCTTTGAGGTCGAGACTGTCTATGGAGTCCTGGATCGCAGGTTCGGGGACTTCGAGGCTGGCCAAAATGTCATCAGGCCTGAAGCCCACTCCACCCTGCACCAGAACAAATTGCTGAATTTAACACCCATGACCAACAAGATTGTGTCTGTGGGTGATAGTCTCTCGATTGCTGTGGGCCGTTTGCTGACCATTGATACCTGTGCCCTTCTTAAGATGAACCCAACAGACGTTCTCTGTAGAATGATCTCAAACCATTAATGTAATGATATACGCGACAGGGGTATATACTGCAGGGCAGATTCGAAGAGATTGGGTCCCAAACTCTTTGGCCTAAAGTGATAATCACAACCATGGAAATACTGTGCCAACGTGAAAACTTTTTGCAGGGCACTTGCAGCTAGTGTCAAAATGAAAACAAGACGGACGTAGAGTTTTCTGCGTAAGAATGGCAGTCAGGCTGCAGGATTTACCTGGCCCTGCTCAGTCTCATCCCAGGCCCCTGCCTTCCTCCTGAGCCGCCTAGCGCTGCCAGATAACTGGCCCTGTATATTGAAAATCTCTGATTCTAGGCCTTGGAAGGGAATGCGCCCGGCTTGAAGAGTCATGAAGTGCAGAGCTTCACAAAGCCCATGAAGTTGTCAGGTGGGGAACAGATTGCAGATTTTGGAGCCAAAGCGAGGGTGGGGGTGAAGGGGGTTTCAGATTCTGCATTGAGCTCAGCAGTCCATCAGTGCAGCAGAATTGCATGCCATTTTGCATGCAGGAGTCCAGATTGAAGAAATCCCATTTTCTAAGAGTGAAGCTGGAAGCTACTCTACAGGGTCTCAGAGCCAGGACATGACTCAGCGACGCACCTGTGCTACCCCTTTTGGCACCAGCAAAGCTGGCAACAGTTTCGTTTTGCCTCCACTCATACGCTGCTGCTTTGGCTCTGCCATTGTCTGCAAAGGCAACATAGTTGCTTGGTCAACTCAGCCGAGCTTCAAATGCTTCAAGAAGGTGTTTGGAGGTTCTGATTGTGTTTGTCAAGTATTATTGCTTTGAACTTGATGGAATTTGACTCCAGGCATATGCTGTAAGACATTGGCAGGGGATTTATGAACCCAGTCATGGCACCAAATCCTGCCATGCAGCTCTGACTGTTCTTTCAATGTCCCTTCGAGACCCATCTGTTTCTGTTCAAATGTGGTGTTCCTCTTTTTCAGGTCTCTCTTTCATGCATGGACTTTAGTCATTGATGTCTATCGCTTGCCTCGAGTGCCAGTTTGCATCCCACAAACCCCAGCAGACAGCATGATTGCACTGTTTGATCCAATTTTGAGTGATGGACGGACCTCTGCTGCACTTCATGCCATTTTAGGTCAGTAACCTAGTATGTGCAGGGGGGCATTGTGTGTACCTGGCATGCAGCTATTGTGGAGGCGGGGACGTCCCATGACAGCACACAGCCATCGATGCTGCTTGTCACCAGCCTCCCATGATCCAACAGACACAATCCAGCTGCCGGGGTGGCTAGTCCCCTGCAATGATCACATGAGGATTCGTCAGCATGGTGCGAAAGACTCAAGGAAGCTTGCATACATTTCTGGATTGTCAGTCTTGATCCTCCTGGGATTCCTGAATCAGTGGTGTGTCTCCATATCCTCTTGAATCCACGAAATGCATCACAAATTTCGCGGCTCCGTGCGGCCAGCATGGTCTGGCATTCTTTCTTAGAGTTAAATCATTGCAAGACGTGGCTGGAAGTGCATTTTTGTAATTGAAGACGTGTGTTACAATCTGGACCTGCAAATCCCAGATTCTTTGGATAACACTAGTTTGGTACTTAGGATCTACCAGATGTAAAACAGCACCTGGCACAAGCGACAGCCGCCCCGCTGCCCAGATCATAAAGCCGAACTGAGAGGTCTGCATGCGCCACTGCTATGCAGGCTCCAGAGGGATGAATGCAGGCCTGTGCATCGCTTGAGTGTCAATGTACACATTGCATTTGGGCAATCAAGGTTGCCATCAGATATCTGATTCGAGAATGCCGCATTGCTGATTGTGTGCTGAGTGAAGGTGTCAGGCGATGATTGAGTAGAGAGCTGACCTTTAGGGGGTGTCCTGCTGAGGTTTGCGTGCTGAAGTTGCCATGGGAATTGGCAGTGCCACAGTCCCACATACGGATCCACCTGCCCAGAGAAATGTAAGGGGAAGTTGAAGGGTAGAGGGATCTTGTTTGCAAGTTGTGCAAATTGAGCAATGTCAAAAGGCTCTTCTTGACAAGTTGGGCATCAACTAGAATCCTCTACAATCCAGTGAGGAAGGTCTGGCGGATGAGGTGGAGCAAAGAGCACGCTACCAAATAGCGTAGCCTGGCAAGCAGTCTATCCAGGCAGGAATGCAATTCATGCAAATTTCGATCAGTATATTTCAGAAGGCAATAAAATTGGAACGCAGTAATAGAAGATTGTGCAGCATGAACATTGGTGGAATCAGCAACCATCGAATATTGGTCCTTCCATGATGCTTTGCTTGCAATGTGCTTGAAACTGTGCAGATGATGCATTCGTGGCAGATGAACTTACCCATCATCCCCCAAACTCAGCACCCTACTGCCATCAGGGGTGACCACAATCGCCGTAATCCCACCCTGCGGCACGCACTCCCGGCAGATCTGACCCCCTGCATCCAGGCATACAGCTCACAGCTCTTCCTACCCATTCTTTGCTGTGATGGCAATCACGGTCACATATCAGCAGACATTTGACTATTAGTACTGCAGGTGCATTCTCAGATACATTCACAAAAGGATTGCTGCACCAATGGGGATGGAGGGACGCTGTGAGAGTCATGACTTCTGGATCCTGGGAGGGATCCAGATATGCTCATCTGCCCAGATGCTTGGCAATGCAGGCTTCATGCCTTGAATGCTCCTTGGAGGCCATATGGCGTCTCCGATAGCACATCTCACAACAATAATGAGCCTTCAAGAACGTCCCCCAGGCACAACTTGCAAAGCAAGGGCATTCATCAGACTCTTTATCAAGGCTGTTTGCTTTGACAGCTAAGATCTGCGCTTATAGAAACACTAGCCCCATTATCAGATCTCTTCCTGCATAAAAAGAGCACACCTTCTTGGGTGTCCTGGAAGACAAGATGGCCTTCAGAGGAGGAGGAGACGAGCATGCAGCCATCCAATGCGAATGCTAGACCAGTCACGTTGCCGTTTTGGCTTTCTGCCTCCTGCAGATGTGCACAGGTGTGAGAACGACCCAGCAGTCAAAACGAGGGTATTGACTTTGAGAGGGTGGAATGAATATGAGGGGGAAGGGGGGGGGGGCAATTACCTCATGAATTGTAGTACAGTACATTACCCTGGAAATTGATCCGATACTGCCTTTGTATGATCCCAATGGGCAGTGCCCTTTCTCTAGGGTGCCTGGCTCCATCCATAATCCTATCCGCTTGCCAATCGTAATGGGATGCTGCCTTTTCCAGGGTTTTGCATAGGGATACAATGTATGTACCTGTTTGACAGGAACATGCTCCATTGTGTGTGCTGACCTCAGCCAAATGACATGATGAAGAGCCAACAGAGGGTCACTTCTCCAACCTTTCCAGCCCAATGGTGATCATTGCTGGTCACAAAAGCGGCAAATGGCTTTGATTTCTCTTGAAGCCACCTCATTCATCCTAATTGTGAATGAGGAATTTCTTCACTCCCAAGGGACACATTGAGCTACCCCATTCGTGCCTACTTGTGTTTACTACCCACCCTGCCCTCTTTATCTATTACATCATTTCATAAGGGTTCTGCCAGCCTCACCTGGTTTTCATAGCCTGCAGTTCAGTGTCCCACGTGTGCAGGTAGATGGCCCCAAATTCATCCCCACAGGCAAGCCCCAATTTGTGCCCAAATAGTTCTTGTATCATTCCAACTTTTTCTTCTATGTATATCATCCCATTCACCGAGGGTCCTATCAGCCTCACCTTGGTCTTCATGGACTGCAGCTCAGCATCCCAAGTGTGCAGGTAGATGCCCCCCGATTCGTCCCCGGAGGCAAGCCCCTATTTGTGCCCAAACATTTCAAATCTCGCTCCAACTTCTTCTCCTTCGTATATTATCCAATTCTGCAAGGGTCCTTCCATCCTCACCTTGGTCTTCATGGACTGCAGCTCAGCGTCCCATGTGTGCAGGTAGATGCTCCCCGATTCGTCCCCAGAGGCAAGCCCCAGTGTGCCCCCCCGATCCTCCTTGATTGCCAGGCGGGTCACAGGCGCGGAATGCGGCTGCTGCCTGACTATCACCTCGCCGGTGTCCCTTCTCAGGACCACCACGTCGCCATTGGAGTAGCCTGTCAAGCACGTCATTCACGATAGTCCCCAAGTTGGTCAAGCCTCTATCAGGCACCCTTTCAATTGCAATTGTGAATTTTGGTAAGCCACTATGGGTAAGGAATCAATGAGAAGCGGATGCTCTTCAGGCCAAACGATCATACAAGTCGGCATATCAAAACATCGGATCATGAAATTAAGCCACAAGATTCAGCCTTCTTCTCCCTGACATTTGCATGGTATGGTGGAGGAGGAAAAGAGGAAGATCTTTCAAAACACACAATAAACAGAAATGGGACAAAGAAGGTACAGCCCCATTTCCCCGGCAAGGGCTTTAACAGATCCAAATTACCAGCTGAGATTTCAGACATGCTGGCCTTCCCACACCCCCCCCCCTCACACCCGTCCGTCGAAAAGAATAACCCCTTCCACAGACGGCAAAGACACCCTTGAAAGCTACAATCGAGACGCAGATTCCCTCAAAACCCAGGCAAGGGCGTTGAACAATAGATTGCAAGTCCCCTGCCGCAAGCACGATGATGCTGACCTGACTAGCGAGGCAGGCGGCATGGGCATACCTCCCCCCCACCTCCCCCCCATCCTCACACCCCCTCCCCCATCATCCTGATCTCCCGACGAACCATACAGATAACCTTTACAGCCACAAATGAGCAGAACATGTCCCCAAAATCCAGGCAAGGGCATGAACAGCAATTTACCTGCCACAAAAACGGCGACGCTGGCCTGGCCGGCGGTGCAGGCGGCATTGGCATTCCCCACCTCCCCCTTTCCCCCAACATCCTTATCCCCCAACAACCCACACAAATAACCCCTAAACAGCTGTACATGAATTTACATGTTCACTGAATTTACATGAGGGCATGAACAGCGAGTCACCTGCAGCGAAAACGGCAACGCTGGCCTGGCTGGCAGTGCAGGCGGCCGCCGCATCCCCCCCAGGAATCTGCCGCACTGCGTTCTCTTCCGTAGGCATATGGCCTTCCAGACTGTCCTCCGCTGGGGGCACCTCCACTGCCATTATCTGGCCACCACTCGTGACCCCAGCTATCGTCACCTTCAATTGCAATCTCAAATTGCCTGGGCAGCCAATGTCAGAAAGGATTTCTGAGCAACCCATTTGCTTAATAGTCTCCCCTCCCACCCCTCAACCCCCCACACACAGACGTGACTTCACATCAGGCTGGATCCACAACAAGCCACCCAAAAATGATCCACCCATTTCATCACCTACCCTTCAGCAGATGTGCCAAGAGGTCAGCAGTGTCGATGGGCTGCAAAGTCGCCAAGCATTGGGATGTGACATGCAAGACCACGGCAGTTCGTATGGAAGAATTGCACCACCTTTGGTTGCAGGTCTGCCCCATCACCGCCGGATTTGGCAGGAAGCAAGCTCGTGGACACAATGGGGGGACAGTTCACTTGCAACACGGCTGTTGTCCTCGCCTGCAGACAGATGATCCCTTTCAAGGCATGCTGTCAAGAGAAAGCATACACGAAATCAAGGATGGCTGAGGTTGAGGAGGGCAGATCTGATTGCCCCCCACTCTGTTCATGCGCTCCACTGGACTCGTCATTTCAGGTGGCCTTAGTGAAAGCATTTCAATACAATAACTTTACACAAATTGTTTGCAAAGTCAGGTGCCTAGATCAGCAGAGGAGTGAGGTCATAGAAGGTCAGCATCTTTTGATTTGACCACAGCCCACAATGAGGCAGCTTCCATGTGCTTCCAGTCATTTTGCATACCCCTCGCCCGATTGGACTGTCTGTTTCATGTCCAAGAAGCTGAATAGGGTTTGAGCCATTCCAAACCATTTGCAGCAGGGATAGAGAGGGCAAAGGGAAGATCACACCTCATCCAAGTTCCTGAGGTCCCACACAGCCATGCACCCATCCGCATAAGCAGCAACAAGAGCTGCCCTCCCACGTCCAAAGTTGCAGGCAACACAGTCAGGGGTTTTACCGGCACCAGGAAGCTCGGCAGGGACCAGTACAGCCTACACGATGCACATGTAACAGCTGAAACGATGACCCCGTTCTGCAATTCTGCCGCCTTCAAGCGTGTGGTTGTTGACTTTGAAATTGGTACAGATGACCAAACACATGCAGCCAGAATTGAGGATCAAGCCTTCAAACGTGTGAAAAAAAGGGAATGTTGAATTGATCATTCACCATGGCATGCATGCACGTGACGGTAGATCATGCTGCGGTCAATTGTGAGCAGACCAGCTCTCTTGCACTGCATCAACTTGCACTGCACCAAATTTGAGCATCGTTTTGCCTTCCCGGCTCAATGCATCAATGAACACTGAATGTATTCAGGTACGCTTGAAAGGTTGGGACGCCAGACAAGTGGGTGAACGTGATGTTGCAGTCACCTTGCGTGCCAGAGACTTGGTGGCAAGAAGGTGCAGCTGAGAGGCGCTGGTTGCCACTGCCACCAGCCCCTTGGTGACCGAGACGTCGAAGGCAGCCTCCACCTGCAAAGAAGGGCGCTGAGACAATCTCTCGGCGGTCTTCAGGACCCCCGAAGTCAAACAGGGACTGTGAAGACTGTCGGTGCACTTGCAGCACCTCTCCATATCAAGAATGCTCACGGCATCCCCCTCAGCCCCCCCCCCCTCTGCCAATGCTAAATCGCTGCATTGCAGACGTTCGAGGGATCAAGGGAGCGATGCTGGGGTTATGAATGATTGTGGAACAGCTTACTGAGGTCCTAAGGGACCATGAAACGTTAGAGAGGCATTGGCAGCCTGACTGCAGATGTCAAAACTGCTCACGGCACCCCTCTCCCCTCTGCCGATGCTAAATCGCTGCATTGCAGACGTTCGAGGGATCAAGGGAGCGATGCTGTGATCATGGATGATAGCCGCTCAAGCCATAAAACTTGACAACACATCCCAGGCGTACCATGTCACAGGTATGAGCGTGTGGGTTAGTATGCGGAAAGAATCAGGAGTCTATTTGCATGGCTCCAGGACATCATGGGCTTGCCAAGCCGAAGCGATGTCAGATGCAGCTTGCCAAGTTCGAGATCAACGACCTACTTGAATCCCTGCGACCCTGCCTGCATGTCGCTGACAGACCCGGACAAATCATGTAAGAGGGCAATATCTTGGTAAGGAGGAGATGAAGAGGCTATGGGGTTTGGGGTGGTGGGTAGTGAGGGGGAGGGGGGGGATGAATGGTGGGTCACCTTGAGATCGACCAGCTTCTCGAAATCTCGCGCCGCCGCCTGCATGAAGCTGACCTGCCCTGACGATGTCACGGCGTACAGCCCCGGCTCCCCCTCCCCCCCGGCGGTGGCCAGGGCCACGAAAGCGGCCGCCTTCTGGGGGCCCAGGTTGGTGGGGCGGGGCGTCAGGCTGAAGGCTGAGTCAGTCGAGGCAGAGGTGGGCCGCATGCGGGCGGCGAAACCCGCCTTTGTCAAGGTCCAGGCCTACCAACAAACCTCGAATCATACACAGTGTAAGGCCTATGAAGGAACGGAGTACTCAGGGCTCCTTGTCTGCTCCTTATGCATGCATAAAAGTCACTGCACCCGACATCACTGCACTTGCTTGCAAGTGAATATGCAAACTTCAAGTCCGTAGCTTCCCGTGTGATCCTGCAGGATGTCAGATTACCCCTCCGTCCGGTCGAAAATCTGCAAGGACAGATGTTTTGGTGTGTGCGGTAGACTCATGCACCTCTCACCCAGCCCCTGAATGCCCCTGGTCCTCGAACGGTTGGCAGTCTTGAGGGCGAAATTGGTGGTACAGAGCAGGTGAAAGGAGGCTTGAAAAGCTGTACATTGCTAAGACACAGGTATCCACAGGCTTAGCCATCATGTCCGTAAGCCCTGGCTTTTCTAGAAAAGGAATCATTGCATCCAAACGACTCTGCTGACTCCATATTTAAAGTGCCTCTCTAAGATCCTGGGACAGTAAGGAACATCTCTCCCCAAATGTCCTCACCTTGAAACTGCCAGCCCCTGCAGTAATCAGGGTTGTGCTGTCGCTCCACGCAAGGCACGCCACCTCCCCGGCCAGCAGCTGCCGCGCGACTTCCTTGCCGGCCCGCCAGTCCCACACCACCAGCATGGGCGCCTTGCCCTCAGCGATGCAGGCCAGGTATTTGCCTGTAGATAGGAAAACCAGATATGCTCCATGAGTCGTGAAAGGGGTGGGGCGGTTGACCCTGAGACGGAACATGAAGCAGGCAGACTATATTACTACACCCTGCTACAGATACTTGCCTGCACCGTATGCTTTTGAAAACAGCCACTGGGCTTTTGGTGTAGAGGACAGCTCAAAGTCACAGCCGCGTGTGTGCCCTGTGTTTGTGCGGGATAAATTTGGCACTGGAAGGGGACCAGGATCATGAATGCAGCACCGATGCTTCAATTGCATTCAGGTGTGCTGGGGTAGTTCCAGCATGAGAACCGCTTCCATCATGAAGAGTCACTGTTCTTACCAACATAGCTGCCGCTAAAGCAATTCCTGGAATCACTCAAATGATGATTTCAGTATTGTGCATGCAATGCAGGAATGGTGTGGGGTTTCACCGGTTCCTGAGAAGCTCAAAGTCGAAATTTTGGGGGCCTTCGCGCTGAGGTCTGCGACTTGGACCATGTCTGCTTTGTCATCCTCCCACACCACAGCCCTCGCCTGCTCACCGCGCACCAGGTGGTAAATTTTTTCTCCTTAATTTCTAGCCCACATTATGATGCTTTGTGATGTGGGCTTGCCAAATCTGCAGCTTCCTCCCCCCTCACCATACTGTCAGAATTGAAGTATGGCCAATTTCGAATGTCCTCACAGAGTAGACATCCCTCCAAATCTGAGATCATTTCTGTACAGGTGTTGTCCCATACTAGAGACGGAATGGTGGCAGCAATGGAAGCGCGTGTGGGTTGTGTAGGAATGGGGTGGAGGGGGTTGAGTGGGTGACCTGGGAGCCGACAACCTGGCCTGCGGCCAGGCGGTTCCCGTCGGCTGAGACTATGAGGCAGGAAAAATGCCCGCTGCATTCCTGTCCATCGGTACGCACTATGCTGGTTGCTGCCAAATCAGCCGGGTCCCTGCTTTCGCAATTGGATGTTGCTTAATGCATATTTAGCCACTGGCAGAGGGGAGGAAGAGAAAGATGGGAGAATTTCATTGGCGCTTGCCATGAGAACTTGTCGCTGATACAGAACATGGTGGTTTGCTCATGCAGGTGCTAATATTCCGAGGCATTGGGTTAGTTTGAGGTCCCTGAAGATCACCTGATGACAATGCTGTTGCCTGCTGTCTGTGCCAGGCTACCCCGCAACCCCCAGGAGATGCCTGCCTGACTTGGAGCAGGGGCGTACAGAACACCTGGGTCTGTAAGTGCCGTGCCCTGTATGTCGAGAAACTGTACGGAGAAGGCAAGTTGGCCATACTTGCCATGACGCCAGGGGTAAAGTCCAGTGGGCATCATGCCTGGTTCACAAGCTTAAACGGCTGCCAGCCAGTAGCGCTATAGAAGTCCGCTTCTGGCTGACTTCTGTGGTCACAAGTGACTCTATGCTGGACAGAAAAGTAGAGCGCAGGTGTTGCAGGTGTTGACAGATAGGTATACAGGACTACAACATGCCCTTGTGTGTGAAAAGGGTACTCTCACCCACCAAAGCAGGTTGTTGGGCATCGTTGTGCTTCACTCGGCAATCCTTGGATGGAAAAGAAGGCCTACCTCCTCTCGAGCTTTCTTCTTCATTCCTGGCAATGTTAGAGGACCTTGACGGAAAGTGCTAGCTCCGCATTGTCATCGACTGGAGGTTGTCAAGCAGGAAAGCAAGCGTGCTGAAAGTGAATGCTCATGCCTTGCTAGGCCTTGAGTAGCATCAAATCTGAATGCTTCTGGACCGCAAGTCGCGAATTATGCAGAAATAGAAAAGAGAAAATTCCGCTGAAAAATGTTCAAAAATGTGCTTGATATGGAGGGTCCGGAAAATCCACAATCCATATCAAAACTTTTTTTGCGAGGCAATCGCCCTTTTCAAATACCGGAGAGTTTCTGCAAGCACTACAAGCCTTGCTATCAGCGCTGTTACTCCTGAAATTAGTTCAAACGAACTTCCGTTGATGGATAACCAATATTTCGTCCAGTAATTTTTCATCACTATCGGTATGTATCTTTCAAGCCACTTAACATTGGCACTCTCAATTGTATTATGGGAGCAGATGGGTTGACAGGGAGCAGAGAAAGCCAAAACGCATTGCAAACTCGCGCCACAGCACTCCATTGCCAGAGTACTCATTGAACAATCGGATCGTTCATTTTTGCAGAGCCAGGATGTGGTCCGAAGTCGGGAACAGAGCGGGGTGCATGCCACACACTCGACCCTGCAGCTGTGTGAGCCCAGCGTTCGGGACATCAATCAGTGCTAGGAGGCAGCGTACATCTCAAACTGCAGCATGGAGTCACCCCAGGCACTGCAACACCAGGCCTGCAACTTCTGTCCCACAAAGAATTCCGGGGCAGCGCGGAGACAGGCAAGCACCCATTATTATTGTGAAACTGGGTGTGAAGAATGCACATTCTTCATTCCCATACAGTGCCGAGACCAAGAGGGCTGTAAGCATCTGAACGGCAGGTGGGTGACAATTGGGAGAGAGTCGAGGGGGAAACGTATCGCCACAGGTCATCTTGATACAGAGCGTGAAGCCTAGGGATAGGATCACAGGCCCTCAGTCAACAGGGTGTTATGAGCAGGCACGCCTGCATCTGCCGCGCGGAGGTGAAGAGGGCCGTCAGTTTTCCCGCGGGCAGGCGACAGGCTAAGATCCAGCTGCCGGCCTGTTTCGTGGCCATAACAGTCACGGACGCGCAGGGGGGCCTGGAGGTGCTGTCCTCCGCGCTCTCGGCGGGCGTGACGGGGGTGGTGCTCATAGATGAGTCTGACTCTGGTGCGTGCCTTTTATCCTTCAGCGTTTTTTGTTGGCTTTGTCAAGCAAAAACAGAGGGCCAGTGGGAAGAAAGGTGCTTGAATTTTTCGCGTCCAGCATCCTGAAATTCGATGAACTGTGCTGCTGGAAAATGTTGACCTGATCCAGGGGGTGCAGCAAGGGGATGTGGAGAGAAAGGGGGGGGGGGTATGTGAGCATGGTGGCCATCAATTTCAGGGAAGAGGCTGTAACTGTCAAGGAAGACAGGGCAAAGACTGACGGAAGTTGGTGTTTCCTTTCATGAATATACCGCAGCCAATTCAGGTATTGCAATCACTGCTTTTCCATGAATGGTCTTGGAATGTTCATCAGACATCACGTGGCCTCATTTATCCCACGCAATTCATATTTAAGGGACAAAACGGTCAGACGATATTGTGAGATGCTGGTGGCAAACCAGCAAGGGTGAGTCATCGAGCGCCATGGCCTGCAGGATGGGAGCAAGCAAATTTTGGAAGAAGAGATCAGGGCAGCCAAAACCCAGCAGGGCAGCAGCGGAGGCATCCCAGTCCTCGTCTCCCTCGGCTCTTCGGACCAGGCCCAGCCGGCGGCCAACGCGGGGGCAGATGGGTCATACCTGGAGCTTGGGGGGGGATTGACGCCCAGCACTGCAGCCAAGGAGGTACCCCGTCTGTGACTGCGATGTGTGGCAGTAAGATTTTCATTTTTGTTCGTGGTCAACATAAGCTTGGGTGGCCTGCTCAATGGTGCAGACGAAGGATATTACGGGCGTTTTGCTCACAGGGGCACAAACGTGTGGGGTGTTCAGGCCTGCTAGTGAATGATCTGAGAAATTAAATTGGTAGCCAATTTATCGTCGATTGAAGATCATGCAGCAACCATACAAGTCTGTATACACCAGGAGTCAGAGCATTCTCTCGGAAACGCTGCTGGTGTATCAGAGAGAGTGTCAAACTTGTATCATGATCTGATCCGTTATCCATTGTTGTGAAGTTTGAGAAGCTCCAGAGCCTCAATCAAACCATAGATCGTGCAACACATCTGCACGCTTGAGAGGTTCAGGCAAAATCTCTTGCATCAACTGCTACAGTATCCTGCATTCCCAGGTGGAGGGAGTGCTGAATGCCTTCGAGGGCAAAGGAATCGATCTTGAGGCAGAGGATCAGCCCAGCAATTTCACAGAGGACAGCAGGAAGAAGGGGAAGGGGATCAAGCACTTCCTGGACGCCTCCAAGGAAGCCCTGCTGGAATCAGAAAGAGAATTCCTTTCAAAGACACTGAAGTTTCTTCAGGTGAACCAGAGCTCTGTAGCACCATCTCAATTTCCATGGTAGCAAGGCATACAGGAGGCGGCAATCTTGATGGTAGTGTAGAATCTGCTGTTGATAATTAAGCATGCAAATAGCTTTCATTGCCATTTATCAAGGATGCATGAGGCAGCCTGACGAGCTCTTGCCACTGGTGAGTCTTTCCTGAACTCCCTTGAAGGAGTTAATACCAAGAAGGAAAATGGCATTCCGTTTGTCTGATACAGGTAATGCTGATATTACTTCAAAGTCTTAATTGCATGCAGAAGGCTGCACCAGAGATGGAACAGCTGAATTTCTCACTGGATGCATTATGGCTGTTTGTCAACAGAACCATGGTTATTCTGATTTGCAATTTTTATCCAATGCAGCTTGATGAGCTCTTCCTACTGGTCAGCCATTCTTGTGACCTTGCCCTCTTTCTCTCCCCCCCCCCCAAAATCTTAGCACGGAATTACCAGGACCCATCATAGTACTGATGATGCGCAGGAAGCTGCACCCGAGATGGATGAGCTGAACCTGTTGGTGGACGCCATCAAGCAGCTGGACGAGCTCTTCCTGCTGGTCATTGTTGGCGAGTTCAACAGCGGCAAGTCCAGCATCATCAATGCTCTGCTGGGAGACAAGTGAGCCCTGCATTCTAGCTGTGCCCTGCGAATTTGTGAATCTTCCTGTGACAGTGACGAGGAAATCATGCTTATCATCGCCTCAACAAGCTTAAGGTAGCTCCCTGATCATTCCTTGGCGTATCCCCTATGCAGCGGTGAGTTGGTGTTGCTCAGGAGTTGGCCTCTTTGGGAGAGCAGAGAAGAAAATGCACTGTAAACGCTTATTTAAATCAATGATGCAGATTCCTGGCCGAAGGCATACTGCCAACCACAAACGAGATCAGCGTCCTCAAATTCAGGTGCACCACTTCTCTGCTCTAATCATTCACAGTCGCCACCTTTTGTTCCGTCAGAACCTCGAAATTTGGGCCATTGCTCAATGGCCAATCTCAGGGTCTGCATGAATACGTCGACTCCCAGAGAAATTGGAGTGCCACGATTGCCCGATGGCAAGAAGAGGGAGTGAGATTGCATATTAAAGTTGCTGTAACAAGCTCGCAGAAATGTCTGCATACACATCCAAACCTGGCTGAACCTGAAGAAATGGTGCAATTGACATCCCAGTGTCGAAAATTGCAGCCTGCCTACGGTGCAATTCTTGCTTGAAGTTGTCTCGCTTAAGGTTTCAGAAGAGAGGTGTGCTAATTCTCTCAGCAAACTGCCAGCAGCAAGTTTGGCAGTCTCTCCATTCAGAGCTCCTCCTTCCAGAGCTTTTGAGGGGCACAGACATTGAGTCCAAACAATGAATAAAGGATGAGGATTTCCATAAACGACGGGGATCTACCAATTCAAAGAGACTTCGCATTGTCCTGTGCAGTGAGAACGGGAAGGTGGAGGATGTGGTCCAGGGCGCAGACGGCTTCTTCACCCGCAAGCTGCCCGCAGAGTTGCTGAGGGACATCAATATAGTGGACACCCCAGGTTGGCAGCCCTTAATCCTCCCAGTTCTCCACCCTGCCTGCAAGCAGCCATATGTGCGTCCTAATCCTAGCCTATGGTCATGCACTCAACCACAGCCTGCCGCATGCGCAAGTGTGCCTTGGCTTTTAGTCCGCGTTCATTGACTGTATTCCTTGACACTTGTCAATGTGTCCATCTGATCAGCCTTGCGGCCAGGAATTATATATCTTTTCTTCCTTTCAGGTACCAACGTCATTGTGGACCGGCAGCAGCGCCTCACGGAGGAGTACGTGCCCAGGGCAGACCTGGTGCTGTTCTGCATGAGCGCAGGTACGCCATAATCTACGATTGACAATAGCTGTGTATTTAGCGTCTATCTTGTTCTATTGTTTCTACTTCTCACTTGATTTTTTCGTCCACAAGTCATGACAAAAACCAACTGCAAATCTAGGCTGGCAGCAAGTGCATGTATCATCAATTGTTTTCCTGTAGATACCTTGTTCATACCAAGTCCAATAGCCCTGCGCATGTGCTTCGAGTCGTATCGACATCACTGTTGCAAAGCTTGCCACAGTGCAAGGCAAGTCTTGGCGGGCGAGTCTCTCCGTTCTCTCGTATTTTGATTACGCCTGGATGATTCGGCAGATATTGAAGGGCAAGTCAACCAGCCAATTTTAAATTTATGGCAATCTACTTTGACGATCTCCATGTGCAAGAAGAAATAAAGATCAGTTCTGGACTTTGCCAGCATGTAGGATACCCAATCCCACCTTTCTGAAGGGTCGCTGTATAGTAAGAACTAGCCCAGGGATTTACTGGCGACGGGAGCGGGGTCGCAATTGCAAGCAAGCTTGCAGCAGGTGCCTGCATGTAAGACATGTGCTTGGGCCAGTCGGTGTTGCCTTACCCCGTTCCCCAATCCTTCCATCCCCAGCAATTTGCAAACGCAAATGCTGAGTAACAAAAAAGCTTGTCCAAATTAATTTCAAGCGGTCCACTCACATGCAAGCAGGAGTTGCTTCTAGAAACTCGAAACTCCAACACATTGGCTTGGCTTTCTGCAGACAGGCCCTTCACTGAGAGCGAGACATCCTTCCTCAAGTACATCCGGCAGTGGGGCAAGAAGGTGGTGTTTGTCGTGAACAAGGTGGACATCCTCTCCAGCGACCAGGAGGTGGAGGAGGTCACCAAGTTTGTGGCAAATTCAGCCACACGCATGCTGGGAGTGGACCGCACGCAGGTGTGTCTCCAGGCCTGCTAGCTAGGCTTTTTGGACAGAGGGCTGGCGTTAGGAACGATGGTGGCTTTTTAGGGGGAAATTTTGCTTGAAAATTTTGTGTGTGGAGTGTAGGCTATTGCCAATCATGAAACGAGCTTTAGAAGGCTCACTGTGGGATTTTGAGCCCGATAATGCAATTGTTAGAGGTAAGGTAGAAAAAACAAGGCAGCAACCAAAGCTCATGGGAGATAAAATAATTGAATTCTGTGCAATGACTTTTGTGCTTGCCTGTCCTGCGGAAAGGGATGAGATGGGACTGTTGAGAGAAAGGATGGGGTGTGGGTAAAGGCCTGGAACCTGCGCGGCATGCAATGGCAGCGGGAGACGCTGAGGAATACTGGGCTTTCTGCTGGCCTTCTGTGGCCCTCGGGAATGTATGCAAGCAGCCCTTTTATAGCAATCCATTCTCGAATCGGGGTGCCTCACCATTCCAGAATGCATGCTTTCAGTGCTTATGGAGACAGATTGGGTGGGGAGACATCTTCCCTCCCCCCCCCCCTTTTCCCCCAGAATGGAGAGCTGCAGCACCTGAATGACTCTGCTGTGCACAGGTGCTGCCAATCTCAGCTCGAAGCGCTCTGAAAGCCAAGCTGGCAGTAGGCGGGGGCAAAATGGCAGGTAATCCCTTTGAACCTTTCGCTGCTGTTGTGTAGTGGAGGATCAAGGAAGACGGGGGTCCAAGAGAGGTGGGTGCGGGTGTGCTGGCCAGGCAGTCCTGCTATTATGTGACGACGCTCGAACGCCAGGTTTGGCAGGGAGAACACTCTCCCATGGGTCGTAGTACTCTTTTGACCAAACAGCGTCACATTTGGCTCTCTTGATGTATGCTTATGATTGGCGAGTAATCTCTGCACAACTCTGCCATGCATGACTCGGAAGTCATGCGAAAAATGATACCTAGCTCCTTAAAACCCCCCCCCCCTCCTCCCCACTCCTGCCATAATGAAGCATGCAAGCTACAAAAACATTCCTGTAAATGACCAAAAGTTCATAGACACCCTCTCTGCTCAGTAATCATACTCAGTGTAGCAGACAATTGCACCAGCAAGCAGACCATACATCTCGGAGTACATTCGAATCCCTCTCAAGACAGTGCATCATTTAGCGGATGGGGGGGCACCCTCAGCAACGAGAAGACGGAGTCTGCCAATGAGGGGGCAGCCAAGGAACACGGTTCAGGAATTGCATATCCTGTTCTAATACACTTGTCCTGAAACCCTACCCCTGCACGCAGGGGGCATTCTCAGTGACGCAGACAGGGAATCCCTGAAGGGGCAGCCTGATTGGGAGGTCAGCCGCTTCGGCCAGCTGGAGAGCTTCATCCTGGACTTCCTGGTGGGGGGCTCCTCCGCGGGGGAGAGCGTGAGGCTCAAGCTGCAGACCCCCCTGTACGTTGCAGACGCCCTCTTGGAAGCTGCCAGCCAACAGCTGTCTGAGGACCTGGAAGCTGCCGAGCAGGTTGGGCCCTTCAAAATTGAGATAATGTTTGTCTCTTGCTGACAAATCTCTCACAAATTGGTAAATGGGTGGGGCAGTGGAAAGGGGATGGAGTGTGGGGGTTATCTCACTTTAAGCAACCAACACTATCCTACCATCCAAAGCTTTGGGAATACCGTGATGCTAATGAGCAGGTAGAGCCTTCGATCCCCGGTACAGTAATGTACTTCTGTCCTTCTGTGTATCACACAAACAGAGTGTGGGAGGCAGGGAATGTGCATGAATTGCAGCCTCCTAGCAACTCGCATGCAGAACAAGTTGACTCTAGCTGGAGGGGAGAGGAAGTGGAGGTCTTACCTGCAGAAGGGTGCATCTCCACGGGTATTAATCCACAGCAACATTGGAGGCATTCACACTGTTTGATGTATGAACACGGAAGATGCAAAGATCTTCCAGCACAGGAACAACAAGAACTGGGTCAAATGGGCTTCATGTGACTTTCTCCTTGGTGTGGCAGGATGTGGAGGCGATGAAAAGCGTGCAGAGGCAGCTTCTGACGTTCAAGGCGGAGATGGAGAGGGATGGTCTTGCGCAGAGGGGGGAGTGCCGGAAAGTTGTGACAGGGGCCATCAGACGGGCCCAGAAGCTGATCGATTCCGCCCTCCAGGCACGCCACCTTTTAGTCCATAGGCTCCTTCATCCGTCATTTACTATGTTTCCTGCACCCTGTACCCATCTATTAAGTCTTGTTTTGACTCACGTGGTCATGAGAGTCTTTCCTTTCTCCGCATTGTTCCCATGTTCAACCAAGTCACGCTGGAAAGATGGCGCACCTCCTCCTCTCCCCCCACCCCTCCCCGCCACTCCCGCCACCAATCCCAAAATTTCAGGAACAATATCGCAGGCATGGCACTACAGCAAAGAGGAACAAAGTCTCATTGCTGTGCAAGATAATTCGGATTCCAGACACGTTCACACTATCTCTCCAGCGACAAGAGTATCAGGACTCCTGACAACAGTTCTTACTGCAGCTGAGCAACTTTGATGGGCTGTTGGTCTACATCTTCGCTCCCCTCCCCTAAATTCCATGCAACGCTTGCAGGGATTGTGGCAATTTGGCAGGGCTTTCAAATCACCCCCCCCCCCTTCCCCTCTTTTCCCAACTCGGAGACCAGTCGCATGAAGGGTTCCACAGCAATTGACAACGAAATTTCCCTTGCAGCTGAGCAATTTTGACGGACTGTCGGCCTACATCTTCGGCTCGCGCTCCAAGTCAGGGAGCCTGCCGGTGTCTGGTGCTTTCCAGCAGGAGGTGGTGGGGCCCTCCTCCAAGCAGTTGGAGCAGCTGGTGGAGGAGCACCGTCAGTGGCTGACATCCAATTGCGAGAGCCAGATCAGCAATTACAGGTGTTTTCCCACCTTGAAAATAATAAGTTGAGTAGTAGAAAGCAGAAAAAAACAAATAATGATACAAAAGAAACATAGAAAGCAGCTGGAGCTTCTGGTGGGGGAAGAGCATCATCAGTGGCTGACCTCCGACCGCAAGAGCCAGATCAGCAAGTGCAGGTCTTATTGATCCCTCTTGGCAAGGAAGAAGGAAATGACTGAACAACAGTTGAGAATCAATGCCTTATTTACTTGATAGTCTGTATCAAATGAGTAGATAGACGGATAAGAAACGAACGAAGGAAGAATCAACACATTCTAATGATTTGAATTTAATGAATGAGGAAAGTTTAATGTAAATGAACATCGAGGGTGTCCTTCATTCATAATTCTTTCTTATGCTGGCAGTCCGGCCGCAAGGAGTTGGTACAGTGGATGATGGGGCAGACATCAAATTCTTCGCATTATTCTTCTTCAAATTCCAGTCCTCCTCCTGTTGCATCCAGGGCAACAGCCCTGAATATAGATGCAGGAGATTTGCAGACACCCCTTCCCTAGCATCATGCCACAGAAGAATAGAGAGGTGCAGAGTAGCTGCATGAGCTTGCATAATCTCATGTCCTCCTCCATTTCAAGCGGGAAAGACTGCTTTGCACTGCAGGAGGTTTGCAGAGACCAGGTCAGAAGAAATGGGTGTCCAGTTAGAGGAGCTGACAGGAGGGCCGAGCTCCGGATCTGACGAAGATGCGGCTGCAGAGCGGCGGAAATGGCGCGAGGAACGGGCTACTTCTCAGGCAAGCTACATCAGACCTGAATCATGCTAATCTGCATCAATCCATGAGGTCGTGAGCTTTTTGCTCCCTGGGATTTAGGTGTTGTGAAGAAATGAGTGGGCATAGAATTGACTTCAGTATGAAGACATAGACATCAACAATTATGATAAGGAGCATGATTAGTAAAATGTGTGGGCATAGAACCAACTTTGGTATGAATAAGTAGAGATCAGCGAGGAGCATGATCCATAAAGATGGTATCCCAAGGCTCAGCCACTGCGTTGTCATCGGTTGAAAAGAAGGGGAAATTCCGAGTGAAGAATCTTGGAAATGGAAAACTACTTGGATGCATCACCGATGTGACTATCCATTTTTGTGCACCTTGATATCCTTCAGGAAGCAGTCATTTGTGATGTCATCATTGCGGGGATCCCTCCCATTTCTGCTGTTTGAGAGACTTTGATATCCTTCAGGCATCCAAAATGCCTTCATTGCGGGGGATCCATCGCATATTTGTCAGTTGAGCAACAGAAAGACACTGATTGCAGGAAAGCCAGCAGTTGACTGTCCAGAAGGGCGAGTCAGAGTCGGCCATACAGGTGGTGCAAGCGTTCGACCCAGGGGCAGGGGCAGTCGTTCTGGAGGAGGAGATCAGGGAATCCGTCATCAACACTGTAGGAGCTGCCCTTGGTAATGAAATCTGCCCCCCCCCCCCTTCCCAGCAATACTGCACGTTCCAAAGTACATGTGATTGAGCTCCCTCACCAATAATTTACAAAATTCACAGCCTGCCTTTCTCTCGGCCCATCATCAAACGGCAGCTCGCTATTTGTGGCTTGCATTTCCCGGCAGGCGTGAGCAACTAGGCCTGTCTGTCTGTTTGCTGAGTAACTTGCAACTCGATCGCCTCTGAGCATCACTCAAACCAGAATGAGCATGAATCGGCTGCAAAACCCACTTGAGGCTCTGCAGTCAGGATGGCGATGAGGCCTGTGCTCAAGTTGTGCCAGAACTTGGTCTGTGATGTGAATTAAATTTAACGCAATTGAAATCATAACAGACATGCAGAAGGAGCAGGAGAGAAGCAACAACTCTTCTTTGCGGTCTCGGATGATGTATGGTAAATGAATGGACCTTCCATGTTTCCTGAAGGTGCCGGTGGGCTGGGGGTGATTTCCACCTTCTTCCTCCCCAACACCCTGGAAGATTTCCTGGCCATTGCCGTGGGGGGAGCCGTGGGGTACGCGGCTCTCTTGAACCTGCCGCTGAAGAGGAACGATGCCAAGGAGAAACTCACGCGGGTGGCGACAAACTTTGCAGAGGCAAAATTCTATCTCCCCCCCCTCCCCCCCACCTTTTCACCCCCTCCCCTCCAAACCCCACCAATACCTCCCTCTTGCAAATCGAAACCAGTACCTTCCAGGTTTGCAACACACTAGAAGGCCAACAGACTTTGCAGAGGCAAACTTGCTCACCAAAAGTGAGAACTTCTATCACCAGTCACCCATTCTAGTACTTGCGGTGCATCACAAATTTAAGCTTGGTTTCCGCTTGTGATTTGTGCAAGCCATCGATGGCGAGATTGTGCCTTGCTGCGCTGCATCCCGCTCCACCTAATTCTCCACACACAGCCACTCACTCTTAGCCTCAATCTCATGCCTCAGCCGCTCAGGGGTTGCACATCTTTGCGCAGTCTGTGCTCATGGTTTGCCACGGCAGGTTGTGTTCCGGCCTTCAAGTCAGTACTGCATAGTTCAGACTGACACCTGAAGCAGATTGGTGACTCCATACATAGGATGCCCAGTGGCAGAGTTCCTGTGCAGGAAGATGTCTTTGTGTGTACTTATCAAGCTTGTCACCCAATGCTCACACTGGCAAAACGTCCCTGAAGTACGAATACAGGACCAACGAATCTCCTTCTGAGAGGCTCAGAATGCGCGATATCAACCAGTTACAAGTCCTTACAAACATTGAACTCATTTTCTCAAAGAGCAAGCAGAGATGACACAAAGGTGAATGACATGTCTACCCTCTGCAGAATCTGGAGCAGAAGATGCAGGAAGAGTTGAACACCGCAGTAGAAGAGTGTATCAGGGAAGTGAATGGATTCATCCTGCCCTTGGAGCGCAAGAGCGAGGAGGGTGTCAGCTACATCAAGGTAATCTAATTCTACGTAGTTGTCGTCAGAACACCACTTCAGGGAGGACTTCTGCCGATCAAAGTGAGAATATCAAGCCTACCACAACAGCATTTGGCAAGCACACATAAAAGCCGCACTTACTCTTGATCACAAAGCTTCATGCGCATCAATCACCCTGCTCAGGTGATATGAGCTTTACAACTCCTAGTCACAGCAAGTTGAGATTCTTGGAGGTGTAACTCTCGTTGACAAATGGCTGATGTTTGCAGGGTCTCCAAGATCAGCAGGCACAGGTGATCGAAGAGTTGGGCAGCCTGCAGCAGAGGGCGGCAAGTATAGAATAAGAGATACTGCCACTGCAAGGCCCAGAGCGCAATTTTGGCTGTTCAAAATAATGAATGGAGAAATTCATACGCAAGACGGTTGGCTCATGAACAAGTCGGGCATCGACAGCTTTAGGGGTATGCGAGGAGAACAAACGATCCCTTCATACCAATGCCCTACAATTATTTGAAGGATGTTCCCTTTGAGCAGATATTACAATTTGCCAATTTTGCTGCATCATCCTTGGTTAAGGAAATGTAATGCAGCTGCAGAGCCATTAGAGCTGCAGAGTCAAATCTGCAGTTTAATGCACTGAAAACTGGCAAGGAAGGTGCCATGTGGACGAGCTGGAAAATCTCTGGTCCAAAAGTGGCTATTATGGATGTTTTAGACGCTTGTCTGCATGTTGTGGAGGCAAATTGGGGTAAGAACTGAACATGTCAGGCGGAGAAACACGAGGCACGTCATTTTGAGTCAATACGAGACAATGAGGAAGATCCTATGTGAAGAAAGCATCTGCTAGAACTTGTGAAGAAAATTAGTTTTGGATGACCATGTGCTTTAGCCCCTCTATGGTAGCAACAAAAATCGGATGTTCTGCACAGATTTGTTACTTTGGATCCAAATAAAACATTCCCTCAGCTATGCCACCCACAGAAATGTCACAATAAAGCTAACCTCAGCATTGTTGCCTCTTTTTCTCAAAACGCTACTGTAAGCAGTGCCTCTTGCAATCTGCATTACTCTCATTTCATTCTACCCACACGAATTTGTATGCGAAAGCATTCCAGCAAGAGTTCAAGAATAGTCTCAGTCAAGTGGACCCAACACTCACAAACAACCCAATCTGGCAGCCGTACACTTTCAGTGATTGTATAAAGACAGCGAACAAAATACAGAGTGCGCCTCAGAACGAAATCCTTCAATCACAAGGCACTGACAGAACTCAAAAGATCTTTATTTGTGACTGGTGATGAGCAGTCAGTGGAAGATGGCTGATTGCTCTGCAGCTTTGCAGGCGATGCTCGTTTGAACCCACTTGCTGAGCACGTCTCCTGCACGCCCGCTCCGCTGCACTTCCTGCACAGTGAAATGTCCTCTAAAGAACACTCCACTTCCATGCACTCTTCCCCCCTGGTATCAGCTTCAACTATCACTTGGTAAAAACGAAGGCTGCATTAGTACCAGGCATTGTGGCAGAGAGACCTGAAATGCAGCATAGGTCCCCTACAGAGCAAGGCAAGGAAAACCCTCCACATCCCTGAAGATGAAGGGCTTCAATAAGACTGCCAAGGGGCGCCTGCTTTGAACACTGCGGACTAAACCGGATTTTGCTCCAGATTTTGTTGCAAGGTCGTAGAGGTGGGTGTGTGTGCGTATAATTTTGGCAAGCGCATGTGAGAAAGTAGAACAGGCCTGCATGAGGCACCCCACCTGTGCCATCTTTACCCCCTCTTCGGGGGTGGGGGCGACGTTCGCTGCCGCCAAAGCCACGCCAGCATTCAGACACAGCGCGTCGGCTACCGGGCCGGTCTGCCCGCCGAACACGTCCATCAGGATGTTGGCGTTCAGCGCTGCGTCCCCGCCCTTCAGGTCTTCCACTTCGCACCGTGGGATCCCCAGCGACAGAGGGTCCAGACTGCACAGGAATAAATATCTCTACTAAAATTTACACTTTCGATGTTGAGGCGAGTGCGAAGAAGCTGAGCACCCCCCCCCCCT
>QAXI01000455.1:420510-431627 GCA_004335615.1 Chloroidium sp. JM | reverse complement strand
CCCTTGCCCCCCCCCCCTCCCCTCCCTCTTCACCATACCATACCACCCCACCTGTTGACCAGCTCACCTTTCTGGTGCTGGATTGCGGGGCTTCATGGCTGATGTGGGTCAGCTTGAAGCTCATCTGTGCCCCTGACATCTCTCAGGCTGGTTCAGAGGCAAGATGTGCAAGTCTTGTAAACACAAGGAGGCTCAAGACTCTCGATCACACGTGGACCCCACGGTCAAGAATAGATGACAGGACATGATGCAACCCAGCTTCTGGAACCCCTGGGTGCTGTGATTTTCCCAGTTGGAAGCAATACCCTTGCCCCCTTCCCCCCAGCCCTTCCATGTGCAGGCATCCGGATTGTGCCTTTGCTGACCCTCGCCATTCGTGGCTCGGCATCCACTGCCTCAGGCGTCAACTTCCTGCACAGTTTCTACCCTTGATACCACCACCCTTGGCAGTGGAGTGACTTTTGGAGATGTGTGGTGCAGGGGTGGCCAAGACCCAAGGGGCACATCCAGATCAAGAAGGGGCAGGAGGTGCTGGTCACCACCGACGGGGGCGTTGCGCGGGACAACATCCTGCCCATGGAGTATGCCGAGTTCGACAAGATGTGCAAGGCGGGAGACACCCTGTTCGTGGGGCGTTACCTCACCAACGGAGCAGACGTCTCCTCTGTGTACCTAGATGTGATGCCCTCTCCTTCTTCCCCCCTTTCCCCATTCCTTTAGCAAACATTATGCCAAGAAAGGCATCCCTTGGAATTGATGGTGACCGATTTGCTGCTGCATGAGCAGGGGGTGACATTTGTTCTCTCACAACTAAGTCCTCCAACAGAGAGCTCTTTCTGCAGAACTCAAGTAGGGGCATGCTTTGGATGACGCATCACTTGCCACGGGTTGCGCAGAATGCAAGCTTCTGTGATGTCCTGCAGCTCTCGGGTACAATACAAAATCAGAATTGATCATATGATGAAAGCTGATTTTGCTGGCACGCCTTTTGCTTCTCCATAGAATTACAGCCTGTCAGTTGGACTATCTGGTCACTACAAGCGTCAAGGTCACCTGCAGGATCAGAGATTGTATGAATGTTGTGTGCGCAGGTCACGAGCGTCTCTCCCGGCAAGGTGGTGTGCCGTGCCCAGAACGACGCCACCCTGGATGGTCTTCTCACAGTCATCCACTCCGAGGAAAATTCCGACGGGATGTCAAGCTTCCAGGTGAGATCCTCCCCGGGACGACTATCCCCATGGGTGGGGCATCTTCCCTCCTTCCGCCTCACTCCAAGTTCAGGTGAACAAGGGCTGCTCCTCATTGCAACCCTGCAAATTATTTACCGCTTTGTCCTGAAGCCCACACGGTATTCATCTGCCTTTTTTGCAGCTGCACAGCCTGCAAAAGTGTCTCTGCAGGCCAGCACATACACTTTGATACCTGACCCGCCAGAAGAATGAGACTGAGCTGGAGTGCTGCTCCATGTAGATAAGGTTTGTAAATCTACTTTGAAGGAAGGCTGGTCGATTATCTTTTGTCCCATGTGAAGAATATCCGGTTCTTCTTATGCAGGCCAACCTGCCCCTACTGACATCCCGAGACAAGCGTGCCATCGCAGACATCACAAAGGAGTGCAACATCGATTTTGTGGCCCTCACGCACACCCAGGGGGTGGAGGATGTGCAGGAGCTGCGGCAGTACCTGCAGTCGTTGGGCCACGAGTCCATCAAAATCATCGCCAAGGTCCCCCCCAGCCTTTCTCTCCCTCTTTGAGCCCCGCACACCCCATTGTACGGCCAGGATATGAGCGCCTGAAGACATCAGCCCAAGAATCCATCAAACTCATTGCAGAAACCCCCTGACAGATGCGCACAATTGCAAGACTTTACATACTGCGAACAAGTCCCGCTGAAGGTATCAAGAAACCAAAAGCAGCGGGCAGAAATAGAGACAGACTTGCTTTATGCCTCGGCATCTATGCTTGCCCCTGCTTATCATCTGTCTTGGTGGAATCTCAGGCTGGTCACCCTGCCCACTGCTCGTGTCTTGCACTGCTTCCTTGGCATCAGGATTGGCCAGAATGGGGGTCAGGTGTAGCAGGACAGATTTCAAACCTGGCCACCTGAATTCCCTCTTTATCGCACGCTGCTTCCTGGTCGTCGGATTGCATGTTCACAGTTTCCAATTGCAGGTGGAGAACCTGCAGGCGCTGACCAACTTCGAGGGCGTGGCGGCTGAGGCGGACGCAATCCTGCTGAGCAGGGGCAACCTTGGGCTGGACGTGCCCTCCGAGAAGGTGGCCATCGTGCAGAAGGCGGCCGTCACGCGCTGCAACATCCTGGGCAAGCCCGTCATCCTCACCCGCTTCGTCGACACCATGACCTCTGCGCCCCGGTGTACAAGGTTTGCCTCCCTTCCGCCCTCCCACCTTGCTTCAACAGAGAGCTTCAAACTCCCCTTCCTTCCTGGCTCTGCTGTTGCTTCCAGTCTTGGAAACCTTTTTGTCCTGCCTCCCCCCCCTCTCCCGCCCCCAAATTGGGACGCCCCCACCCCTTGTGTTTCACCTTGCCAGAGAACTGGGTGTGTGGCTGCTTTTCCTGCCCAGGGGCCGTGGCTGGAGAAGCCGACATTGCAACGGCTGAAGACATCAAATCTTTCCGCTGCCTGCACAACATCGTTCTCAGCTCTGCCCATCCTCATGTCCATACACATTGCGAAGAGCTTCTCACGCTCTCACAGACACGTCGTGCACGTCTGTTCTGCGGTGTGACTGGATCTGGGACATGACCAAAGAACTCTCCCCTCCCCCCTTTGGTGCATGATCATTTCCCAATTTATGTACAAGAAGCAGATCTTACAATATTTTGCAGGGCGGAGGCCACAGATGTGGCAAATGCGGTGTTGGATGGGGCAGATGGCATCATGCTTGGGGCGGAGACGCTGCGCGGGCAGTATCCAGTGGAGGCCGTCACCACCGTACTGGGCATCTGCAGGCAGGCGGAGCAGGTGTTCAACCACAGCGCACACTTCGACTTCCTCATGCAGCAGGCGATGCTGGTGACTGCCCCTGCCCCCCTCCCCCCCCGGGTTTGCTTGACATTGAGGCAAGAGATGACGCATTGATGGTGAGATCCAAGCCATCGGGGTCAAGATAGAACAGCAATTCCAGGGAAAGAAAAGGCGGAAAGGGTGGTGGTGCATGCCTAGATTGTGAGCAGATCCTGACAGGCCTCCGGGGGCTGCGTTGCGCATTTTTGCGGTCTGAGATGACCAGGCCTGGCTGGCCTTCTGAGACCTTGTAAGGCCTCCCAGGGCCTGCATGTGATCCCTCCCTTCAGGAAAGCAGGTGAATCCAAATAAGAATGAGACCTGCACAACTTAATAGCTGCTGTTATGAAGGAGGTTTGCAATATGGTCGTCTGGCCTGCCGAGGGACTGAGAGATCGCCATGTGATTTCAGCCATGGAAGGAGGGCCAGCTGGCTGGCTGGCTGGCTGGCTTCATTTGATGTTAAATGGATCTTTTGCTGTGGTGTGGCATTGGGACGCAGAAGTCTGGAGCTTGCCTGTGGTGCAAATGCATCCTTTCGGCCAGCCTGTCCTTTTTTTGACCTCCCTGGGGATGCGCTGGCTTTCTTCAAAGCCTGCAGTAGAGTAGAGAAATCAATTCAAGGCATCCACGGTGGAGATTGACAGGATGGCAGTTTTGCTGACCCTGCATTTTGTTTTAGTGGCCACATTCTGCTGGCAACAAGTCCGTCGGAGCACTGCTTAAAAGTTGCTGACGAAAGGTGTGCCCTAGGCGACATGTCACCCAATGCAGAACACATCGTTGCCACACACATGTTGGTACAACACTGCGGGTGACCCATGATTTATATTTGACCCATAATTTCCATGTCAAACCGACTTTCTCACATAAAACAGATATCATGATGTGGGAGCGGCTCTCTCACCTGAACATGACTAGACGGGGGCTTTCTGGGAGGGGAGCACCGGGTTAGGGGAGGGGTGGCTGTCCGCCGAACCCCCCCCGCTGTGAAATCCCTCTGCTGCGGTCTGCCCTGCTGAGGCTGACTCCCGCGCTTCGTCTGCGGGGGTGGGGAAGGCCTCTGACTCCAGGAATTCGAAGCAGGCTGCCGCCTGGCCGAGGCAGGGGGTGGGGTGGCCGAGTTTCTGTTGCTTTTTCCACCGCTTGTTGAGATTGCAGCACTGGAAAGGCCCTGGGGCGGATTGCTCCCTTTTGCCGGGACTTTCGCCTGACAACAGCAGACTCCATTTCATTGCGCCCGGCAGAGGTTTGGCTTTGCAAACTTGTTCTGCCTTGGAAACAGCCTCCGGACCCATTCTGTGGTTGAAATGATGTGGATGAATCGCTGTGATACAGGGCTGGAGTATGGCCTCTACGCTGTCAATTTTGGAGGGTGGGTTCGATTGGGCAGTGGCACATGACTTCGGACTGGTCTGCATGCAAGGCAGCAAATCAGATGCAAGTAGCTCCTCCTTTTGAGACTGAAAACTCAGTGGCAACTCATGGGATGCCAGGCAAAAAGGCTTGGTGAGATCCAGCATTTCATCACTGACACCATTCACCTAAAGAGCCTGGTGTGGTCAAGAGGACAGTGCCAGAGGGGATGAGTACATGGAGGCCCTTGATGGAATGCAATGGGGGAAAGCGCTGGTAGGGGTGCTCACAGGGGGGGCAGTGTCGTTCAGCAGGCTGTCAAAAGATGCGTAATTGACTTGGATCCTGGGCTTCTCTGGGGCTTTCGGTTCCGGGCTTCCCTTGACCCGAGGGGAAGGCTTGGAGGCGGCTTGCTGTTTATGGCTTTCTGCTGGGGGAGGTATATTGCTTTCCGGGACATATTTGTCCGATATGGAAGCCTTGGTGGTGGTGAGGCTGCCTCCAAAGAAGGACTTGCGACTGCACAGAGCAGATGAGTGTGATGGAGTGTCTTTGTGGTCAACATGCTCCCAGAAAGTGATAGGGCAGGTGTTGAATGTGAAGGCGGCGAGGAGAGACAGGCATATCTGCATCGGCCTGGAGGGTCTTCAGAGTAGCAGATACATCTGACATGCGAGGTCCGTATAGGAAAACATGTTTGTTTTGTACGCTCGTGACATTGCGCACTATTCAGCAACTCAATTCAAATGATGTGGATCAATGTGATTAGGCTGCTCTCAAGTTTAAATGTTGTCGACATATGCCATGTGCCATTCACCTGTGGCTGAAAATCATATGCAAGCCGGTCGTTTACGCTGGCTGATAAGCAGCTTCAAAGGCAGAGAATTTCACCTTGCCAGTCGGGCTCGTAACTCCTCTTTCTCAGCTGCGCTTATCTGCTGCATGGTGTGCAGCCGTACATAGTTCAGAAAACTCGGCAGATTAGATGCAGGCTTGTGGGTTTAATATTATCGATTCTCTTTGTTGCGCTGCAGCAGGAATGAGAAGAGCTGTCGAGCTTCCCAAGAATAACCTATATGTTTGCATGCAAATTTGCTGCTCCTGAGAAACAATGAGAAAGCTATTACAACTGTCTCAGCAAAAGAGAAGGATATGAATTGCGGCCTACAAGACAAAGTCTACTTCAGAGGAAGCCTCGTATGCTTGATGTCTCTCAGCCCGGCTAATCTCTGCGCAATCTTTCTCAGATCCAAAATACAAAATATCCATGCACGGGATTAGCACACAAAAATGATACAAGCAGGATCCACTCTCAGGTCAGCTCTGCAGACATCTACCTCAAGTCTGTAAACCACTTCCCTGTCTACAGCCAGCGTCGGGTATCAACACAAGGTGAAACCAAATATCATACACAGGAAACAGAGCTTACACAGCAAGCTTTTGCAGTTGGGCTGGTCACTTCCCTCGAGAATCTGCACAAAATACGGGTGTCAGCTGCATTTTCAGCAGTTATCAAAGGAGCCTGAAAAGAGACTGCGATAAACGATGGAGTATGACAATTTGGTGCAAATGATTCAGCAATTGTTCCCGATGGAGGAGTACCTATCAGGGCTTTGACCACCTCAGGATCGGCCAAAGTGGACAGATCGCCCAGGTCCTTCTCCTCCTTCGTTGCAATCTTCCGCAGGACCCTCCTCATGATCTTGCCTGACCTGGTCTTTGGCAAGCCTACAGGTACATCGACATCCATTCGTCCCGGGACAGTCTCCATATTACCAGTCGTCTACTGTAGACTCGCACAAAACTCCCTCCTCCCCTCCTTCTCAACCCCACCTCGCCAGGCGCCGTTTGAATCCCTCAGCAGAGAGCACTTGTTTCCTGGCAAAGGCAAAAGCACAGGCAGTATTCCTTGACACATTTGGAGCTCCTCCGGGAGGTTTGTGCGCCTTGCAGAGAACGCATACTGCTCGTCTGGGCGTCGTTTTGCACATTCCTTGATTCAATTTAACAATGAGGCGCCCCGCAAAGGCACTAAGATGGAGGTAAGTCGAACACTACCTGGTGCAAGGTGGAGGACATCTGGCGCAGCAAAAGCCCCCACCTTTTCCCTGACGGATGAGATCAGCTTCTTCTTCTGCAGCATCAGTGAACAGAATCGGCGACAAGTTCTTTCACCTGCCATGTTTGAAAGCCACAACAGAGCTCCGATGTGTCCATTCGATAACCTCAGCCAAAGATGAGATGCAGCATCACTCTATTGGTGGTGTGAGGATGTGGCATACGGGCAGGGGCCGGGAGATCACCATCGTATCGTCCCATTTCACACCGTCTGAGAGGGTGACGAACGCATACAGAGCCTGCCCCTTGATGTTGTGGTCAATCCTGCTCACAAAGAGCCATTCGGCTCACGCGACCGAACGGAGGAGTAAGCGACCGTTTCTATGGCCTTTACTGGTAATCCTGCTGATCGAGCAGGCTGTCAGGTGATGCAAGGTGTTTGAGGGATCAGGGGAAGGATGAGTGTTTTGGTAGAGTGGGAGAGCAGATGACAGCTAGAAGGGTGAGCAGCAGGGCATGACAGCACTTAATCATTAGTCAAACGACAAGGAAATTTGCTATGTGAAATCCAGAAGTCTGATGTATGGAAACAAGAGCAAAAGCGACCTACACCATGTGTAAAATTGCATGCGCACAAGAGTGCAAAGGCTCACCCCACCACAGCCGCCTCCACGCACTCGCTGCTGCTGCACAGGGCAGCCTCCACCTCTGCAGTTCCGACCCGGTGCCCAGAGATGTTGACTACATCATCAACTCGCCCAGTGATCCAGATATACCCGTCTTTGTCTCGACGAGCTCCGTCACCTGCGAAGAACATATCATTGGTTTCATGGGAAGGGAAGGGGGGGGGGGGTACCGGCAGCTGTGTCGTTCGAATGCCCTGCTCATTCGCTGACCTCGATATTCATAAAAGGATTGCTGTATGCCTGCAGCAAATCGCTTGGCAATCACAACTATGCCGTCCTCTCCCATCCTCTCACATTGTTTTGGCTACATCCCTACAACCGCCCAACCAAGAGACAGCCACCTGGGTTGGGTTTGCGGAACAATGTTTAGGAGTGGGTTAATTATTGAATGAGTAATTTAGCTGGGAGCTGGTTGAGAAGATCTCACTTTCCTATGGTTCAACCCAGAAAGTGGGGATTGAGGATCCACCTGTGAAGTACATGCCATCAAACGCTGAGAAGTAGGTTTTCTCAAACCTCTCGTGGTCCCCTTTGAGCGTGCGCATGATGCTGGGCCAGGGTCTTCGCAAGGCCAGAATCCCCTCCCCTGGACCGCCGGATTTTTCCCGCCCCTGCAGGACGTTTCTGCGCCTCTCGGGTCTGTGGTGGTATCCAGGGAACTCAGCGTGAGCTGCAGTTGCCCCGTCTTGCCTGCCAGGATGATTGAGGCCAAGGGTTTGCTCCCAGATAGGAAAGAGAGGGGCTACGAGTGCTGTCATTTGGAGCCTGCACCCTAGAGTCAAATTCAATTCCCCTTGTTTCATGCAGCATGCTGTTGTGGTCTCAAGATCGCCTCTGGGGTCTCCCATCGGTGTGTCTCTGGCCTTTTCCAACACAGCCAGAAATATGACTCCCCTCCATGACACCCCAGTGGACCCCTTCGCCTGCCCAACACACACCCAACGTGGATTCTCCGTCGACAGAACCTCCAACCCCTGTAATTGTCAATCAAAAGCTGGGGAAAGGCGTGCCCCATCGTCCATGAGGACAGGCTCGAAGCCGAAGAACGGCAGGCTGGCGCATCCCCTCTTCATGGGGAACGCTCCAGGGAGTCCGCTGATGGCAATTGACCCCGTCTCCGTTTGCCACCATGTGTCCACGATGGGACACCTGCTTCTCCCCACCACCTGCAGGTGATCATCTCATCTCAGACCGTGCACCTCGATGGCGCGCAGATGCTTTGTTCTAGTCCTCAGCGACAGCTGGTTGCAAAATTCCAGTGTTGTCTTTGGGGATTCAGGTTCGCACGATGGAGGTCTTCAGCTCCTCCACTGTGAACGGTCGCGAATACTTGTGGGAGGATGCAGGGTGGTGTGCTGCACATTGTAGTGGACATTCCTGTCATATGACTATTTTTGAACATACTGAATGAAAGAGTATTGTATACTGGTGCCACCAAGATCATGCAAAAGATGACATCCATGCATCGGAGTTCCAGCCAAGCTGTTGTGCAGTTTTGTGCACTTAGCAATGAAGTGGGTACTCCTGTCGACCTAAAGCATTCAAGCCAGTAGTGGTGCTGAACAAACATTCCTTCAGAACATGCAGATTGACAGCTCGCCAGTATCAGATTTTGATGGGCGCATTCAAGGCCCATGCAATGAATGGCAAACAAAATGAAATGGATGACAATTGACCTTGTGATGCATACTCACAAGTGGACGCTGTTGAGGTAGGGTGACAGGGTTGGGGGGAGGCGGGATATGTACCTCAAAGAACCAGTTCCATGCGACTGGGTTGATTGGCTCCCCGACCGTCCCCAGCACCTTGAGTGATGAGAGGTCGTGCTGCTGCACCCATCGGTTCCCGTGCGCTTCTAAAGCCCTGATGAGAGTTGGGCTGGTGTAGAACTGCCTCACCTGCAGTGCAAGCCCGAATTGCTTTAGGATCTGTGATTTCGAGGAGGCTGTGAATCTCGGTGCAGCCTGGAATACCGCATCAGACAAAATAATGGATTCTTTGAAGGGAGAAGAGAGGGATTGTTGGTTAAGAGAGCGAAGAAATGCAACTCACCTTGTGCTTCTCCACAATCCGCCAAATGCGGTCCGGCTTGGGATACGTCGGCACGCCTTCCCAGAGCACCAGGGTGGCGCCACTCAGCAGCGGCCCATACACATATGTGTGCTGCACAGTGAAGATAATTTCAGGAGAGTTCAGTGATCCAAGGCCCTTCTTGCAGGGGATTGATGCCTCTGCAGAGGGGACGAGCCTCCAATTGTGCAGATCAATTTCGAGACAAGGCTTGCCAAAAAGACACTCCATCCCATATTGGTTTGCAAGGTGCAAAGGGATGCTTGCCAGGGTCATTCAGACGTGACTCAGAGGACAATATATTGGAGCAAGTCTCTGTCAGCAGCTAGGGTGAGATGATGGGTCAGATTTTTGAGGATAAGAGCATCTGTCGCTGACAGTCTGATTTCAACTGCATTTTCGGGTAGGGAATGACAAATAAGTTGAAAAAAATAAATTAAAAAAAACGCTGACCCCTGTGATCCAGCCGCAATCTGCAGTGCACCAGAATATGTCCTTGGGTTGCAGATCAAAAACGAATCGCGCACTGACTGCCGCCTGGACCATGTACCCGCCTGCGAAACATGCACTCGCCCACTTCAGCTGTAAGAAGACCCTCAATCGTCAAGTGTGAAAGGTACTGTTGATGTGATCTTTGTTTGCTGGTGTGGCAGATGTATACTGGATACCATCCCCACCTGTAAAAACCAGGAGGCTCCGGGTACACATCCATTCTGTGAACCGTGCAGCAAGAGATGGAAGAACAAGCGGCACCACAGATTGTATGTATGAAGCCAGTCAATCCAAGCCCTATTTAAAATCACAGGAGTTCACCGGTGGTGTGCAGGACACCCTTGGGCTTGCCAGTGCTTCCAGACGTGAACAGCAGGAACAGAGGGTCTTCCGAGTCCATCCATTCTGGTGAACATGAGGGCTCTTGAGCAGGCACCTGCACCAGAGCCTTTTCCAAGCAAACAAGGCACTTGAAGATGTTGCTGAAGTTTTTCTAGGGGGGTGTCTTTTAGCAGCAAATATTCCAGCACCTGTCCCCAGCTTTCCAGCCTGTACTGGATGTTATTGCTTGCGCCAATTTTAAAAGGAGCAATGCAAAGGAGCAGACCTGGTTGCATATTCCCCGGCATGTCAAATCCGCAAAAAAAAACAATGAATTGAAATCCGCCCACACTTCAGAGAGATATTAAAGATGGGACAATTGTTATTCTTGATCATGTTTTATAGTGTCAGCTCTGCCCTCATATGTCCTTGAACTTCTACAAGCAAACTCAGATAATCCTGGTGGCTTGTCAAAGTTTTGGCATGCATTCAATCCCAGGAGCCAGGAAAGACCTTCAACTGATTTGAAGGTCAAGCATGCGTCCAATGCCATCTCTCCGATCTCTCATGCGATGACACATCAATGTAGGGGCAAGCAAGGACCTGGAAGGGGTACCGTACCTCATCCTGCCACCAAACATCTCTCCCCCTCTGCATGGGGGTCTCTTTGCAAGAGCGCGCTTTGCCATGCTCCCACACCAGCACATTGCCAACCTGTCAGAACAGCGGCATCTACTCCCCACCAAAAAATAACAAGGGAAGGACCGCGGGATATCCAAGCAGTCACTGTGCCTCAATGCAGGGACAAGATTGCAGATTTGTTGCATTCAAGGGTGTGGTGTAGGAAGGGAGACTCTCTCAGCAGTGAATATGGGGCACAAAGCGCATTGGTCTTGTGATAAGCATCCTCTAACCCATGAGATGATATTGATCACATCGATAAAAGAAACTGAAATTTTGTGTGGATCCAACAGAAGGATAGTAGGAAACTTGTTTTCAAGTATCTTTAATGTTAGAAACGAGATAGACATTCTTGTTTGATAGGGCATGACGAACGTAACATTCTGGGGATCTGACTGTGCTTGCCTAAACCCCCCCCCCCTT
>QAXI01000455.1:403749-419888 GCA_004335615.1 Chloroidium sp. JM | reverse complement strand
CCCCCAACCCCCCTTCTTCTCCATTCTTCCTTAAATTGCCCACAGTGGCGCCGCAACACCTATATAGCTGCTTGCTCAGAACAGGCTGAGAAGCGCAGTAATACCCTTTTATGCTTTTGATGCAATACCTGAGTTGGGTGCAACAAAGTCGGGAAGCACACCTTGTGACCCTCCTTTGCAGAGCTTGAGCATGCGGTGTCCGCAATCTGCTTGAGCTCCACTTTCTTGGCACCCCTCATTCCTCCTGATGCCGTGATCAGCACCTTGGAGCTGCACAGCAGTCTGACAGGTATGACGAAAAGTCGGGAATTAGATACTCCACAGTCTTCTGACCAAGATCTACCGCCATTATAGGACTTAAACAGGTAGATGGGAGGTACGAAGCATTTAGTTTCACAGTTCACACCGTGAATGGAGGCGCAGGAGGAGGGGAGAGGGTGTGGAATGCACACCGACACTCCACAATCCTCTGACAGAGTGCGTCTGCTGAAAAACCGCCAAACACCACGCTGTGCACAGCTCCAATCCGAGCGCACGCCAGCATTGCGATTGGCAGCTCACACACCATGGGCATGTAGATGCAGACAACATCGCCTTTTTTCACTCCAGACTTGCGCAGCCAATTTGCCTGCAATTAAAGCCGGTAAGTGTGATAATTTGCTTGACAGCATCAGTTCATTTTTTCAGACTTGAGATCACTGAGCGTCAGTAAAATTAAAGAACATCAGAAGATTAAGTCTCAGCATATAGGGCCCGAATAAGCAACGGGCTTGCATTTAGCTAAAAAATTGTTGCTGTGGAACAGTGATTCAGGCATTCTTGCTGGACCATCAACTCTCTCTCCCTTGCGTCTCTCCCTTGTGTCCCATTCTAAAATCAATCACGTTTGCAAGAGCTTCACACCTATTTGTCAAAGCTCTAGCATCCCTAGCACAGTCTCCCAAGTCTTTTGCGGCTGTTAAAGTGATTGAAAGGCAAGAAGACAAGTGCAAAAATACAGTGAATGCCTTTGAGATTGTTGAGAACAGCGACAACATGTTGTGAGGGCTGACACTCAGCCAGGAAGGGAGGGAAAGAAAAGTCACCAATCTGCAGGTCTCATCCAGGACTTCCTTATATGTCATCGTCACTCCGTCTCCAGGTTCGTTCCCTTCCCACAGAAAGCAGGGGACTTCCCCCCTTCGGTTCTCAATGTGCCTGCAAAGTGAAGGGAGGATGATTGATGGCAATCATCCTAGAAGGCCTGTTTAGTTGCCGTTTAGTTTTTCCTTGTTGATTAGATGATTATCTTGCCATGCATGATGGAATTCAGAAGTTCTAGAGAATGGCTGGACAAAGGTATGTTGTCATGAATGTGCTCTAGGAGACTTGCTCTGCTGAAGCACCTGTTCTGAAATCTGTACAATTGTTATGCAGGCTTCATTTGCTCAATTCACCAATTCACCAATCAATGCAGAAGGTGAATTGCATACCGACATAGACATTTTGACGATGTGTAATACCAACACAACATAGCGTTCCGACATGCCGTCGATGACTGCTCATTCAAAGATTGCAATGGAACGAGGACAGGTTACACTCTTTCAAGAGCAGTAAGGAGTGAATATCTGAAGGTGACCTGTCAAGGGCATTGAAGCAAACGTTTGTCTTGCCGCCCTTGAAAAATCTCGTGCGGATGCTCCCCTTTGACAGGCTGAAGTTGTAGTGGATGTGGTCAGGGTCCCACTGCACAAAAGGACAGTTGTGCACAAAATCCTTGTGAGGGGCAGGGGAGCAGGACATGCCTCTCTTCTTGCCTTCCTGTACTTGAGGGATTCATAGGTACCATGTTGCCGCCTGTTTGGCAGTTAGGCCAAAGCTGTCTCCAAAGGAAACGACTTTGCTCAGCTCTCCATGACATTCGCATAGCAGCAGCAATATGAAAGGTAGTGGCAATTCTAGGATTTGTTTGGGGTTGCTTTTGAAGTGCAATTCCCACTGACGGATCCCCATCTTCTCTACTGATCTAAAGGCCCTCTCGACCGGTTCAAAGCCCCAAACACTACATTTAATTTGAGTTCCGATGATATAGTGAATGTTTTGAGGAGCAAGTCCATTTCTTATGAAGATTAATGTGCATCGCCTATGACATGTGGCCTGAGCGAATGCCAGTCATAAAAGGCTAGGCCTTGCCTTCTTGTGCCAGTGAAACTCCTCCGCGAACTTTGCCCAGAATGCTGCTGGGTTGGCGAGGGATTCCCTATAGAGCCTCTCATAATCCCTCCTGGTGCGGATCCCCGTGCGGGCCTCATACTTCACATTGATGAGCTCCTCCTCTGAAAGTTTCTGCACAGTAGTCTCACAGTCTTTCTGTTCAATAGCATTGTGCAGAATCAAAATCAGCTGCCAGAATCCCGGCATGAGCATGGATTACTTCTCGAGAGACATTGGCGCTGCACAGCATTGCTAACAATTTGCAAGCTTTGCAACAGAGATGACAACCAATGCAGCAGTACCCTCTGTGCCTATGGGCTTTGGGCTCACAATCAAGCTTATCTGCCTACACTAGGTGATGGGTCAGCAATCCCAACTTTTTATCAGTCCCGTCACCCACTCAACAGCCCTAATTCATATTTGGCTAAGTCTATGAGCTACCTGTGTGTCTACTTTTCTGTCGGTGCTGTTTCCGGGAAGTTGACCTGCGGGACCGAGTAACAAGCTGAAGAACGGATGACACCAGCCATAAGAACACATCAAGAATCCCGATGACAGCAAAATTTACAAAACCAGAATTCAGCAGAAACCAGGGGCATCATCGACATGCACGCCAGTGCCGGGCCGAAGTCGACAACAAAACGCTGACCTGAGATGTGTGCGAGCAGAACGCGGATTCGATCCATGCCTGTTCCAAACAGACGTCCCGGGGGCTGAAAACGAGTTGAACGCATTCCATATTGTGATCTGATCTCCCCTGTCGAAGGGTAACTCCTTCTCTTCAATAATTCTGACCGAGGAAATGAGATTTGGTTTACATTTGATGATGTTCAGCTTGTGGCGGTCAATAGAGAATGCTTGTTGAGCTTTTGACTTTTGATTCCACCATGCAGAACGTTCTCGGCAAAACAGGTACACCACCATGCAAAGCTCAATCTTGCCTCGCATATATAGGCAAGATTCAGTCACCGTAGCTCTCAAGGTCTACAGTGGCGATGAAAAAGCTCGACATCTTGACATCTTGTGGGCAGAACAATGGCCTGACGAGCGGTAAGTAAGTGTCGAGTACTAGCTTGACGCTGCCAATCTCTTCAGGAGCATCGTCTGGTACAATGGCACGGGGTGCTGCCAAATCGAGCCCCCCGAAGACTCAGTCTCCCTTAGATGGCCTGCGCAAGACTGGGAGCAACAGCAGCCTTGTAGCCTTTGCGGCTACAACGGAGAGCAGGGTGATACAAATTGCTGCCTCACTCCCTTTTCAATGTGCTCCGGATGCTTGAGATGATTTTCTCTGGTACTCAGTGGAAAACTGCTGCAGCACTCAGCACTTTACCCGGCAAATTCCATCTTAAACTGCTCCACAATATCCCTGGTTCCCTCCAGACGTAATAAAATATTCATGTACGAGAAGACATGACTCTACAAGCAATGGAGCAAGCTTTACATCTTTGCAACTTTCGCTACACATGCAGCGTACCTTGTCTACAATCATACAAATTTTGTGGGGTATGACTCCAGGAGGTCCCTGCTGAGAGCTTCTTATCTATCAGTGCAGTCACAGGAGTTGCAAGAGAAATCACCTGGCTTATGAAAAACATGAATCTATAAAGGTAGAGACCACAAGGCCACTCCAGGAAAGACTGATCCAATAAAAAGCGTTTTCAGCAGGAGACATTGACACACAAACATCACATGGAGGCGCCTGTGGACACGCCATACAGCCATTCCCTCCTCAAAGACAGGGGGCAGTATCAGGAGATGTACACACGCTCCATAGAGCAGCCCGCCCAGTTCTGGGGCGAAGTCGCCAGGCAATTCCACTGGGAGACACCAGTGAGATTTTCAGTTCCAAGTTTGCTGCATTTATTGTCCAATTCTTTGCTACTTTGGTCAAAGATATACGGCAGTCAGTGGGAGGCATTCCGAATTGCAGCAGAGGCCAGTCTGCACATTATTTTCTCACAAAAGCTATATAATCATCAGCACTCTCAAATTTGAAAGGGACAAATGCTGATGATCTTGACATTGTGTAGCACCTTACCATTGCATTGCTGTATTCCTGAAGACACACAGCTGTAATCCTTGCTCTCCTCATTCTAGATACCAGTGCAAAGTCATGGCGAAGTAAAGAGGCAAATTGAGAGAAGAAAGAATGCTGCAGTTTCCTGAGGACCACCACTCCAGCAATTTCGACGTGCGGAATGGCAAGATCGAGCACGCTTGGTTCAGGGGCGGACGTACCAACATCACCTACAATTGCCTGGACAGGCAAGTGCCCCACCTCTTCAATTACCCCCCCCCCCCTTCCCTCCCCACAGGGCAGGCGCATATGCATCACCTTCAAGTGCCTGGACAGGCAATCCTCACCAGTTCAATCCCCCCCCCCCTTTGCCCACACCGGGCGAGCGCACACATTTCACCTTCAAGTGCCTGGACAAGCAAGACCCCTCCTCATCCTCACCTTGTGAGGGGCCCAAGTAACCTGGACGGGGATTTCGAAAACTGTATCAGCCGGTCAAAGAGGAGAATCAGGGTGCCTTCAGAGGTGGTACTCTTGGCAATCACGACACATTAAATTTTTGAAAGTCAGTGCGAAGCAGATATAGCCTCATGTCCGTGGAGTTGCATTCATGGTAGTCTTAACATCAGTAGGAAGAGTTCTGAATGAGTCTCAATGTTCTGCTCAGGCATGTTGCGGCGGGGAAGGGCGACACCCTATGTTTTCTGTGGGAGGGCAATGAACCGGGCCAGGAGAGGAGGTGGACGTACAGGGAGGTCCTGGAGGAGGTCTGCCGTGTGGTGAGCTCTTGTCCTCGTGCACAGACAATGATTGAGCTGTGTTTCACAGTCATGATTCATGATGTAGAGTATTTTGCATCCTCCTGCAGCAAATCTGAGGTCACATTTGGTGTCGCGCCAAAATTTTCCTGGAAATTCAACTACTTTTCTCAGGGTCTATTTGACGCATCGACGCAACTGTTGGTATTCAAATTCATTGTTCCCTCGTTGCCTTGCATACAAGAAATGCTGACTGTTTAGGTTTCACGTGTCTCCTAACATTGCAGGCAAATTGGCTGAAGAGCGTAGGAGTGGCGAAGGTAATCTGCCATCCTGTTACAGGTCATCCTTGTGCAATTTTGTGATTGGAGGAAAGTTGAGGCAGACATTCTGCAGTATTAAGATTCAGATCAAGCAACCTCATCTTGATATGTGAATCTTTGGTGGATGTGTACCCTTGGCCACCACTGACGTGAGAGATACCAAGAAATTGTACGAGATTATGTCAATGATAAACACAAAAGGATTGTCAACATCAATTGTCGCAGGCTGACCTCAGCAGCCTTTTAGTCTTTGTTCATCAAAATGCTGTCTCAAATGAGAAGCGTTCAGGAAAACTGATTGCAATTATGGCAAATTTTTGTGATTTTGCAGGGCGATGCTGTGGCACTGTACATGCCTGCCACTGAGGCGCTGCCGATCGCAATGCTGGCATGTGCTCGCATAGGAGCCATTCACAGCGTCGTGTTTGGTGGATTCTCTGCTGACTCCCTGGCGAGCCGACTTGTGGACTGCAAGTGGGCATCCCTTCCACCCTTGCCCCCTGGCTTGAGCACAAATGCTGGCACCTGAACTCATTTTTATGCAATACTTTCCAGACTGGATCCTGCAACTTCAATGTCCTTTGATCCTTAATTTGGCAAGCCGACACATACGCATGTGCCTGATTACCCTCAAGGTTGATTTCCCAGAAACAACGCGATCCCTTGTCAGCTAGTCCTGTGATTAAGACATGTACTTGTTCCAGCTCGCTTTCGGGTCTTGAGGAAGAGCTCTGATGCTTCTGCCTGTGCACTGCATTTGAGAGAAATCTCTGATTCCCTGTTCTGCACCGCTGTGCAGGCCCAAGGTGTTGATAACCTCTACGGGGTCAATGAGGGGCAAGAAACCCATCTACCTCAAGCAGATCGCAGATGAGGGCATCCGCATCGCCGCCAAGCAAGGCTTCCAGGTGAATGAAGATTATCAATCCAATAATAATGAATAAGAGTATAAATAATTATGATTTATATTAATATGAAATGATCAATGTCCCAGGGGAGAGCCAGGGATGACTCAGTGTGCTCATAAAAACATAGGCCTCAGCCACATACATCATATGTAGCTCGCAGCAATCATACACAAATCCAGCAGCACTTAGTGCCTGCCAGACGCCTCTCAGATTGTGGGTTTTCCAGTTGAGCGAATAATCTTGTGTGCTTCTGTTTGCGCACGCCAAAGAAAGGGCTATCAAAGACCAGGTGCACTGCTCCTGAAAGCTACTGTCATCAGTTGATGGAATCAGCATTGCCACCTATACGCTCAGAAGAATTGTGACTCCCAAGAACTAGCTAAAGGCGTTTTGAGCAAGCCACATAGAATGCTGTTCAACATCCTGCTGGTGCACCAATTATTTGATTTTGCATACTGGTGTCGTCAAAGCCGATTTGGAACTGAATATGCAAGACCTCCTGCTACTTGAGAGCTGTGTAGCACTCTTGCACATATCTGGCCTGCTTATCTCTCTCGAGATTATTAGTTTGTACAACTTCATCCCTCTCAAAAAAATCATTCCAACCTCGCGTCTATTCCCTCCTTTTACTCTTCTGTAACAGCTGTGGCTGATCTGCAGGTGAAGACAGTGATGGTTAACGAGAACAAGACATCCGTCAAGAAGGGGAACGTGGAGATTTGCGAGGGCCGGGATGTATGGTGGGAAGATGTAGTGCCCGGGCAACAAAGCGACTGCCAAGTGGAGTGGATGGATGCTGAGGATCCGCTCTTCCTTTTATACACTTCTGGGAGCACTGGTGATTTAAATTCCTGTTTTTGCTGCACTTGCAATAGCGTCCCTACACATTAAAGGAAAAGGCTATAACTTCATGATTTGTTTTGCCCATGTCCAAGAGCATAACCCAACACATTTTTGCAGCACCATATGTGGCCACCAAGTCCTTAAGGGGGAACATACCAAGCCGATTTCAAATATTTGAACAGATCTGGGAAGTTCCCTCTCAAATTATGTTCCAAGCTGGTTGCATTTGTTGCAGGCAAGCCAAAGGGGGTGCTGCACACCACTGGAGGGTACGTCTTGCCACTTTCTTCCCACTGCTTGCCAATGTATTCCTCCCTTGCCTGGCTCTCTCAACACATCAATCTCCCCTCGACTCCTTTTCCGTGATACTGTATTCTGTCAATTCTTGAAGAAAAGCTTTGTTGGCCTTCATTGAGACTCCCATGAGAACAATGAAACCAGCAAATCAAGCCGGAATGATTCTGACACAGGTACATGGTCATGGCGCATACAACCACCCGCTATGTATTTGACCTACAACCATCAGGTTGGCTTTCCTTGGTGCAGTTTGGTTTTTACTAAAATTCAAGTGCATTTGCCAACGCAAGTGTTGTGACATCCCTTTTGCTTCCCACAAAGCGTCGCTGATGCTGCCTATCAGATGATTCAGCTATTTGTGCAGAGTCTGGCTGGGTACTTACTAGCATCTCCTGTCATGTCTGTACAAGCAGAGCTCAGTTGATGAAGTGATAAGCCAGATGATTTGTACAATAAAGCGACGTTTTTCCTCTGCAGATATTTGGTGGTGTACTGCTGATCCAGGTGCCTTCACATATGCCTCCCAATCTGTACTACATTTAATAACCTCTAGAAGTCGTCCTGCCTCTGCATAATATAAATTCCAAGTCGCAGATTGAAATTTTAACTCCACTTCAATAGGGTGCACTTGATAACTTGATGTGTATACTGAAAATTATTGGGGTCATAGCAGAATCTTTAGACTGATGATTCCAGCAGCAAGCTGTCATGGAATTTGCGAATTGTTTCCTTTTCCAGGTTGGATCACGGGACACAGCTATGGAGCCTACGGCCCTCTTCTGTGTGGTGCCACTAGTGTCCTCTATGAAGGTAGATCCTTCCCTTGACATTGCTATTTGCCCTGCACTCCTCCACAGTAGGGCCCTCAGCGGGGCATTGGCTTTGCAATACCATCTTTTCTCATCCTATCGCATCGTCCCAGCAATTATCTCCATCGACTGTTGTGCTCCTCTTGCGTGCTGAATTTCAGCCTCAAGAGAACAGATGTATGGATCGATGCAGGCGTGCCCACCTATCCTACATCGTCTCGCTGCTGGGAGATTGTTGAGCGCTACAAGGTGACCTAGCTCATTCGCTCGTTCTACCTTTTGTGAGAAAATCTTATTGTGGCCTGCTCATGATAATTTAGATCTGTTGTGCACCAAAATTGCAGTTGGTAGGACCCTTTTGTGCTGTAATAGGGCTGCACCTTTTCAGTGGCAATGTTTTGCAGTGAGAATGATGGGGAGGGTGGTGGTGAAAAGGTTGACGCTTGAAGCACATTCAGAAGCAGCATTCCCTTTGGCTCTGATTGCTGATTGCACATTATATACAGGGGACAACATCCAAAAGTGGGGCATCTCTCAATGAACATTGTTCTAAGCCCGGGAAACAGGGGTGGGCGTGAGGGAGGAGCATCGCTTCACTGCCGCTTGGTCAGATTTGATTGCACCCTATCGGTAGGCTGAGAAGAAGCATATCATACATGCAGGTGACGCAATTCTACACGGCGCCTACCTTGATCCGGGCGCTGATTGGGTGTGGCGATGAGCATGTGAGCGGGCCAGACAAGTCGTCCCTCAAGATCCTGGGCAGCGTGGGGGAACCGATCAATCCCCAGGCCTGGCATTGGTTCCATGAGGTGAGGCTGCACCTCAAGGAATCTTCCAGGCCATAGCTGGACAGATGCCTGAAAGGTGCCAAGACCTACGAAAGGGAGTTAAAGCACGAGGGGATGACATAAGCATAAAGTAAAGAGTCATACCTATTCAAGTGCCAAAATTGCCGTGCATGTGTTTAAAGCATATCCTGGTTTCTGATAATTTTGCCTCACTAGCGTCTCCATGCAGCTGGTGGGAGGGAAGAGGTGCCCTGTGTCCGATACATGGTGGCAAACTGGTGAGCCTTCACCCTACACTTCATACATGCATCTTGGACCTCGTTACCCTCTGCATATTAGCGCATTCAAAGCACTTGATGATATTAGAATGCATCCTCTTTTGCATAACAAAAGACACACTCATATACATAATGCTGCAGATCAGCGCAGAACTTCATTTGTTCCATGTCTCCTATCTCATCGTGAATATCTCTTTTGCTTTTCTTGATTTCAAATTTTGCCAGACAAGTCTCTGATAGAGGCATCTCCAGTGTGGCATCAATTGGCAGCATTTAACCCTCGGCAGCTGTGAGGCAGTGTATGCAACCATAACAATGCAGGGAAGTCTTGATGCAAGAACTCCTCTCTGATCATGATAGCGTTCATTTGCTGACCATGTTTCCGCATTGGCATGGATAAACTTGAACCATGCCTCTGTGGACAGAAACGGGAGCACATATGATCGCCCCACTCCCGGGTGTGTGGCCCCAGAAGCCAGGCTCTGCCAGCCTGCCATTCTTCGGAGTGGCCCCATTGCTCCTGAACGAACAGGTCCTTCCCCCCAAGACCATCAAAATTGACCCAGACTGATCCATATACTAGACCTGCATCATCACCAAAAGATCGCCACCAGAAATACTATTAAAAGGTGTCCTCCTGCCTTGGTTCCAAACATATTCCAGCATGTCCTGTCCAGATCCATCTGCTCCCAACACATGGTGAATAAGTTTTGTGTGCCTGGGAGGTGGCGTTCTCAGCTTGATCAAAGCTATGGAATGTTGCGGTTCTGTTCTTTTGGCCATTTAATTTGCCCGCTCACATTCTTGCACTGGGCAGGGCGAGGAGCTAGAAGGACCCGCAGAAGGCTTCCTCTGCATCAGACAGAGGTGATATCCTCTCCTCACGCCCGCCCAATCCCGAGGGAGCTTGCATCTTTTTAGTCTGACTTACAACTTGACCTGCACAATGGTCAGGGCACCTCAAGCATGTGACTTCATACCAGGAACAAGGGGTCTTGCCATCTCCCGTACTCTTTGCCCGTGTGAACCCAAGCCCCTAGAGGTGCTGCAAGAGCTCCTCTCCTTGCAACAAGCCCTGCCCCCTCAAACGGCTGTTTACAGTGTCTGCCTTCTGCAGCTGGCCAAGCACACTGCGAACAATTTATGGGGACCAGGATCGATACGAGACCACCTACTTTGCGCCCTTCAAGGTCAGAATTTGCCCATCACTCACCATTCCTGTCCAACCCTGATGGCCAACGCATCACCAAGAGAAGGGATCGCAGCTCCGCTGCTGGGGTGGACAAATTTCTAGGCAGTTATACTATCTGTCCTCAATTCAGAGCTACAATTGAGCGTGCAGATGCAAATTTCCATTATGAAATCTTTACCTGTCATTTCTGACATGTGAAGAGAGTTCCCTTGTCACTTGCAGGGTTACTACTTCACAGGAGATGGGGCCAGGAGGGATGAAGATGGGTGATCCCTCCCTTGAGCTTTCCGTCAAAATTTTCCATGATGTAATATTAATATAAATTTTGATAGCTTTTGGATTGCTGCAGAGGCCCAAATTTAGTGATGAGCTGTGTTTCACAATTAGCAGCAGCTCAGCAACAGGATACACCTGTCTGCACTTTAGAGACTGAGGGGGAACCCCAATCTCGGCTAAACGTTTTGTGACTTGTTGCAGGTACTACTGGATAACTGGCAGGGTGGACGATGGTACTTCTACCTCCTGTTCTAGCGCTTGTCTGTATTGCAGGTCAAGAAGGAAAGCACAACATTTCGTTAGGTGCAAGTGGGACAAGAACCAAGTCTGAACATGACCTTTGATGTGGGAACATTCAATTCCAGCTTTTGCTTTGCAGTGATCAACGTTTCAGGCCACCGGATCGGCACCGCAGGTCAGGAAATTCATAAGTCATAATTCACAAAATACCACATCAGATACTCCTGCCTCGATGTATCATGCTTTCAAACCATGCGTCAACACAAATGACTCATTGTTCCTGATATAGTAGACCGAAAGCATTCAATCTCTTAGTATCAAATAAATTCCAGGTTGCTTCTTTGGAAAGGGTTCAAGTGGGTGTATTAGAAACATACGGCATGGTTTGTCATCTCGTAGCCAAGCACCAGCCAAGCTGACCCAATGAAGCAGCTCTGTTCTCTTGATGATGCTGACTTTGCAGAGGTGGAAGGTGCTCTTGGTGAGCATCCTGCATGTGCGGAAGCTGCAGTTGTTGGGTGACCCCCCCCCCCTTCTTCCCCTAAAAGCCCATCGTCCTTCTTTTCAAATCTGCTACCTTTCTGCAAATTAGATCTCCTGGAAGATGCATTTGCAAATATGTATTGAGCTCACATGTTACGGCCTGATTACATTCTCCATTTACCTTAAATCAAGGCTGCTGTCTGAAATGATGTTCAGCACTGACCCTGGGTACTCAAGAATCCTTGTGAATGGATGTGATGACTCAGGGATACACAGCAGCATGTGCAACACTGGACAGCAGCCTGGGCCTGTTTGATACTCCACCAAGCACAAATGTCCTGGATTGGCAACTGCCACAATTGCCTACGATGATATCCATCTTATTCTTTTATGGCCAGAATCAGCGTTTTGATTTCTGCAGGCTTGCCCAAGACCAGATCTGGAAAGATCATGAGGCGAGTGCTGCGCAAAATCGCCCTGAAGGAAGAGAAGGAGCTGGGAGACATCTCAACCCTAGCAGACCCTGGGGTGGTGAAAGACCTGATTGCCAATCGGCCTTGACACCAGCATTGATATACCGACTGTGGTCCCTCAAGAAAGTGAGGGGAGGGGGAAAGCAAAGTCCTTGAAGGTTCGGTGTGGGCTGTGAGTCAATTAGAGGTCAGGGGTAGTTTCTTCCAGGGTCACCTTTTTCTGCCAGGATTCACGTCGCTGGAATAAGCACTGCGCTCCTCCCTCCAGTTATGCAGTCCTGTAATTCTGGAAGTGGGCAGAAGAAGAATCCTGTCCCAGGGTTGACACGGACCACTTTACAAAGGGAGTTTGTCTCCCGAGATACTGTGTACTACCAGCCTTGAGGATTGACGATGTACGGGATTGAATGTATGGTCCAGAACAATGCTGAGGATTCCGTTGCTTGGACTGTATGCAACGCTTTCTGAAGAGAGCATCATGCGAGGAACAAGGATTCGCGGATTGTGTTCATTGCCCACTGGAAATTCAGTGCTGAGCAGCAAGAGTATAGTTTCAAGATGATGAACATTAAGACTTGGGCCATACCCACTTGTCTCTGCATGTTGGCAAATATTTGTGCAGATAGATCCAATGTGTAACTGCCTTTTTCCAGTAGATACCTGAGAAGCAGCAGTGCATGTCATTGGTGAAAAACACGGACAAGAGGGTGACAGTCCATGTTTTCCCCAGCAGTATTGATCGTACGGGTCCTGAGTCTCCTGCAGCTTTGGTGGAAAGGTGGAAAGGGGAGTAGTGATGGGGGATGGGGTGGGGTGGGGTTCTCCACCATTCACCTGGGGAATTCGTGACGGGATCGAAGCATTTTTCGCAAATCTGCCATTATCATCACCACTTAGCTCATCTCATACGCATTTCGTGCCGTGTTTGACTCATCCGGGCAGCTCGCTACAGATAGACACTCAGTTCGTGCCGAGCATGTACTAGCTATCGCAAAAAAAACACCTTTTGAGCGGAGATTCCATGCAGTTCTTCACAAGAGTCAAGGAATACTTCATGGGAGGGGTGCGTTCCCAATTACGATTGTAATTATGGTCTCGACACCTCCTGCAGCACAAGGATTGCTTTGATTCCAGAAGGCCCTGACACCATCAAATTTCATTTGAAAGACCACAATTTATAAAATGTCTTCAATACGTCAAAAGCCTTGCTGCATACCCCAAAACAATTGCAAAACCCCATTTCTCCTTGGCCCAGCTTGTCCTGGCTTGCAGGGGGAAGAGGAGGAAGAAGATTTGGACGAGAGTGACGAGAGGGGCGGAGAGGGACCCTCTCACTCCAAGAGACAGAGGCAGGGGTTTAAGACAACTCGGGAGGTGTCGGTGCCTGTGCAGCCAGTGCTACAAAGCGCAGGGTACAGTGCTTGCGGGGGTGTACAGGTGAAATCTTCTCTCTCTCCATCTCTACATCCCAAATCCGCCCTCAGCACAGCGACTCCTTCTGCACTGCTGTAGCTGCTTTGTCAGCAATGGTAGAGTGCTTGTCGCTTGAGGAGTACGTATCAGAAATGAGGGTCACGGGGCTCGGAGGAGTAGTCATCTCGCCATTTATCTTAAGCTTCTCGCAGCTCATGGTGCAAGTCTTGCAATCAAATGCAGTGGCCACAAAGCTGGTAGGACCTCAATTGCAGAGAGATTTTGTGTTGCCATGCCTTTTCACCCAGCCCGGACAGTGCTACCAGCCACATTCATGTTTCCTGCCCACTATTTCTGCTACTTTTTCCAAGAGATTCACTTCTTGAAGAGTCTCCCCAATTTGTGATGGCAGAGTGATCCTTGCTAACAAAATCGTGCCAACCCATTTCTGCTATTCTGGCAAGCCTTCAAACATATCTGGCAGCACCATGCCTTGTAGCGGCGCTGCGTGAGGTTTTCAATATGCTTGCCATTGCAGGGATTGAATTGGTACAAAGCTGGTCTCAAGAGGGACAAAGATGGGGACCTAGCAGACGAATTCCTGCTAGAACCAAGCACGAGGAGCAAGCACAGCCCTCCAGAGAATCCTCTCAAGGTCAGTGCATAACCTGGTGGGTTAGACAGACAAAGGTGTTTGATTTCAGGCAGTCTGAAAAGGAGCAAAATCGATTCAAGATTTGTAGTCACCTTCTTATGCCTCATTCTGCTTCGTTGGCCCTGTTTGGCCAGTGTAAAGTATATCATTCCTGTCTTCTCGGGAGCCAAAAACCAATCCTGTGTTTTGTGCCCAATTGCGTCCAGTATCTACGAAATTTTCTGCTGTTACTTTGTGCACTATCCATCGAATCATCTTAACGCTCACGCCCCTCATTTGAGAGGCCGACAGGGTTGGAGGAAAAACTTCATACATTCTTGGCTTTGGATGATGTCTGCTACGAGGCATCAATTTCAAACCCCCATCTCCCCAAAGAGATTGCAACTATCAACTTCACAAAATCACGCTTTCTTGCAGACACCTACCAGGTTTAGTAGTATATGATCCAATATAGTATCTCGTGACTGTAAATTACGGATAGGCCGTAGAGCAGGAATGTGCGCAGGAATGTGCGCTTCCAATAAAGGGGACTTGAATGACATAAGGATGTTGTTTCTCCTGTCAGGTTCAGCAGAAGAACGTGAAGTCAGCCACTTTGGAGGGAGCTGACCTGTATGTGGACCATGGGCAAGTCATCATACTCCAGAACCCGAAGCGCAAGAGCCAGCAATGACCCTTGCACCCTCCGCTTCCGGCAAGGAAATCGCTCGGAGGGCTGTAGAATTTTGTGCTGACTTCAGTACATTTCTGAGGATATAACCATGTTTTGCAACAGGGATACAGGGGAAAGTGACCATAGACGTGATCAGATGCTGTCACTGCATTTGATGGCATGCAACCTGCCTGATTTGAAATCGTGCTGTATTCACTGCATGGTGAATGGGATGTCTGATGTACAATATCTGTTCTTGAATGCCTGGTCTACTTGGTGATGACCCCAGAACCCTTGAATGAATCTCAGTATAATTTTCTACGACAGTGCATCTTCGTGTGATGCACCTGCCAGGACAGGTTAAAGGACGTTTGATTCCTAGTAGGCAAGTGTTCAATTGTCTAGTACCAGCCAAGTTGTGTGCAGAAGGATTGCTTGATTCCTGACAGCTGCAGTGCCATAAAGAAGATTGGTTATGCTGTAATATGTCCTGAATGCAAGTCACCTCTACGCCCCAACAAGCACTCTTGACAGCCTCTTTTCAACCTTACAATATTGCCCCTAGTTGCATGGTTTCTGCAAATTCTTCCGCGCAATGTGACTTTCACCGTGTGAAAGAAGTAATCCTTGACATTTCGGTGGCCCTCAAGTGGCACATTTCATCTCTATGCATTGCAGAACAATTCATTGCAGCAGCGCTCAAGAAGAGTGCAAGCAGGGGTTGAAGCGCATGAACTACTCTCGTCCAAACAGCACGTCATAGGTGACAGCAGGCAGTTTGGTCTGGGTGCGAATACTCGATTCAACGGCGCTGGCTGCATGAAAGAGGTCTGCTTCCCTCCAAGCCTGCCCCACAAGCTGCAGCCCCATGGGCAGGCCTGCAATGCATACTTGTAAGTCTTTCTATGAGACTAAGCTTTACAGTGAATTGCTTTTCCAGAGCTTAAGGCGATCTTAAACCATACTGTATACGGCATTGATTGTGCTGGGTATCTGTGAGCCTATTTAATTTGTCACTCGCTGCATGCACTTGAATTCAGATCTGAGTTTTGTCAGCCAAGGCACCTGGTCACTTACAGGACAGGTTTACTTACAAAGATGATCATCTGACAAGGTTTGTGCGTTGCAGGTCTCCTTTTCGATTTTAATTGGATAATCAAATATCACCTTGGGCATCTTGGCCCATGGGCAGGCTGATGGCCGGCAGGCCTGCCATGTTGACAGGTATTGTGAAGCGCATCAGGTCCCCGGTCAGCTTCATGTCGCTCTCTCCGCCCTGCGCTGCGGCAACGCTGCAGACAAACATCCAGGCTGATTATAGCGGACATCAGGCCCTGAGCGGGAAGGGATTCAGCAGAGGGGGGGAGAGGGGGGGGGGGGGCTGACATCGCTCTCACTGCCCTTGGCTGCAGCATGGCTGCAAAGAGACTTCCATTTCATAATTATATCTAGAGGATGTAAGCACACACAAATATCCAAATGCAGGTTTCGTGATGCTCTGTGTCTGAGACAGCCGCCAGACCTTTGTGCTAGCA
>QAXI01000455.1:371427-386786 GCA_004335615.1 Chloroidium sp. JM | reverse complement strand
TGGGGGTCTCATGTTCAAAAGTTTCTGAACAACAGCTGTCCCCCCAAAACCCCCAACCCAGCGCTCAATGCGGCTCTACATTATGAGGATAGTGTGGATCTCATTGCAATTGTGCACGCTAAATTGAGAAGCTCAAGTATACTAACATTCATGTGTCAACATCTTAGCCCGGACCTTTCTTGCCGAAGTCATGAGACAATTTCCATTGACCATTCTTTGCCCTTGAGATATCCAGGAGAAATTTGTTTGTATATCACGTGGATGATACAAAGGAATCGATGAAGGTCTGTTTGTGATTGAAAAGCACTGTTTGTGATAGCAGAGCATTTGAGTGATTGTGTGACCACGTGCCGGTAATGTGTGAAAGACTGCCTTTGTGTTGCAGGGCAGCTTTTTCTTCTTCTGGGTGTCGTACTTGCTCACTAGCCTGGTGGGGATTTCGCTGGGGTACTTCATTGCTGCTGCATCTTCCAATATGGAAGTCGCCAATGTGGTGTTGTAAGCAACAGTCCTCCTGAAGTCTCTATTCCATAGATGCATCCGAAATCGATTGGAAGACCTTTGATGCAGCTTCTCAATGCGCTTTTTGTTCATGTAGCACTAGGATAGGATGTCCCACTGTGCTTCAAGCAAAACTGCGAGGGAACCCTCTCAAATTTGAAATGTGTTTCTTTGCCTTGCAGGCCACTGTATGTGACTGTGCTGCTCTTCTTCACAGGGCTGCTTATTACGCCCACCGACCAACCTGCATACTGGCATTGGTTCTCCTACACGAACTTCATCCACTATGCGTGCGCAATCCTTCTTTCATGCCCTTAAACCACAACAAACTTCCCCTTATTTGGAAATTTCATCCACTTCACGTCTGCAATCCTTCTTTCATGCCCTTAAACAAGAACAACTTTGCCCTGATAGGAAATGTGAGGAAGTAATCCGCCAGCATGCTTGTACGGCTGAGATGCTAACCAGCGCTCCATTTTTTTTTGTCCCCCTCGAGAGCAATCAAAACGATCAGTGCAGGTGGGGTGGTATGATGATCAACCAGTACAAGGGTACCAAGCTTAGCGGAGCGCTGGGATATGGTGGAATTCCGGTGACTGCCCCCCCCCCCCCCCCCCCTTCCCTACCCTGTGTGCACAATCGATTAATTTACTAATTAGTTTAGTAATTTACTGAATTTTGGGCTTGTTTGCACGGGTAAGAGGTACCAAAATTGGATGCCTTGTTTTCTGGAGTCTGTGGGCACTGCATGGCTCGTTATGAACAAAGAGAATGGGTTCCGATTGTGACATGCCACGTTTTGGCTTTCATCATGTGCACTTGCAGGTGCTGGAATTTTACAGCCTGGCCGAGTCGAACAAGTGGGAGCAGTTTGGATGGCTCTGCTTCTTCTTTGCGGCATTCTTCACTCTCGCCTGGTTTGCGCTTGCCTACAAAAGGCTGCAGCGCAGATGATCTAAATCATCAGACGTGTCTGTCGAACGATCTCTTAAGCCAATCTGTAAACTTTACATTGCATTTCAGAAAATGATAGGGTTCATTCCCCATCCCTTCTCCATCAGGAGAGAGGTCTACTACCGTCTTTATTAATGCTGCTTGACAAGGCAATTTCCTTCTATGGGATGTTTGACTTGTAAGCTCTGTTTGAATTAGCTTTTGAAAAACTGCAACTACCTCTAGAATTGCCCCTCTATCTGCTTGCTTCTTTCACAAGCTGTGTAACTTTGAAGTATCCTGGAAAGTGACTACAGTACACTGAAGTACTAGGACCGGACTTTCTGGGTGTGGTGTTCCTAGCATGTTGTCTAACCAATAAGAAGCGGATAGCAGAAATGTAGACTATGGTGGTGATTGGTGGCTGCAAAGCCTGCCTCTGACGTGTTTGATGACTTTGACCGGCTTTTGTGACAACAGAAGATTTGAATGAAGTTAAAACCCTCAACCCATCTTCCCCATCTCAATTGTCTTCGTGAGATCCTGCAAAAGCACCCTCAATGTCGTTGCTCGCTACCGTCTGTCAGAAAAATCCATGGATTGGCCTCGATGGGCCCGACAAATAGGCATGCCGAGCAATACATACCAGGATATCCATAGAACGCTCTAATTTTGTAGCAATAGCTAGATTGTAAATTGGGACGCGCTATGGAGTGGTTTTATGCAAAAGCGCCGCGAAGCTAGACTACACACAAATATGCCTGCCGAGCTGGCATCGCTTTCTCTGCTGGGTCTCCTGCTGCAACGGGCCAAATTTGATGATGGCTCACACAAGGCCGTAATTGAGCTTCTGGAAAGTGAAGGGAATGCTTCAGCTGAAAAGGCCTACAGCCTCAAACACTTGCTATCAGAGGTGATTTTTTAGCTTGTGAATGCCCCACTGCAATGGCACAGTCAAATTGGGGCTAAGCAGGGCTGCAGCAGAAGTCAGCATTTGCTGGCGGACTTGAGGAGACCAGGGAATCTGCGCCTGATCCTGAGCAAACGGAATGTAGGCAGAAAGGCTTGCTGCAAGTCTGCGGGCCTGCTTGGTGGAGGCACCGCACAGCATGAGTCAGCCGCTGATTGGCATATACCTGGACAGGGGGGCAACATACGTTGCAGCCTGTCTAGCCTGCATGCTGCTCAGGTGATTACAAGACTTGTCCCCGGCCTATGACGGAGTGTGTTGACATGCCCCCAATCACCGGCCTTTAATTACTTGAAGCGAAGCTTTTCTGGCTGTGGCATGCCTTATGCAAATTTTTATTGATCGATCTCATGCACTCAACCTCCCCATAAAATTGCACAAGGCATGCCACAGCCAAAAAACAGCTCTGCTTCAAGTAATTAAAGATCGAAGATTGAGGGCATGTCAACTTACTGCACCAGAGTGCATGAGATCAATGAAAGCTTGCTTCGTGCAAGGAAACATACATTGCTAGTCCTAGCACAACAAATGCCTCGTCAAATTGGACCCATAGCTTCATGTTCACAATTGCCTTTAGCCCATTCTCAGAGAAATTGTTCAGTCTGTCTTGATGAGAAGCCGGGCATTTCACTGCACTGGAAGCCACTTGATGCCAGCAACAACCCTGCAGGTAGATGGAGGACAGAATGAGGGCGTGATTGTTATATGTCAATCCTCTAATGTATACCAGCAATGACAGCTCTAGAGCACTCTCCTTGGGCTCGCAAAAGCTATCTGCTGAAAGGCAGATGACTTACAAAATTGAAGTACATTACCTTGTAGATGCCCATTCTTGCCCCTCAGCCTGCAGTGGCCAGACAAGAGGCTTGCCATCGTACTGGAAGAAGCTCTTCCTGACATAGTGGTTTGGGCGCCTAGGAGCAGCATGGGAGGTGGGGATGTGTCCATTTGCAGACCCTACATCCTGTCTTGATGTTCCAGCGAGATACCTGTAAGTCTACCTGGTTTGTGATTCCCATAGTTCTGTTTGTGACTTTTGAAAATCTCCCTGTAAATCTGCAGGGGGAGGGGAGCCAGATTGCAAAGCTTCGGCGATGCAGAGCTTCAAATTTGAGCTCCAAGATCCCGCTGAAGCAGGACTTTCAGGTAACAATCCATCAAGCACACAATGAAGATCTTTCTACAGTCAGACTCTGCTGTCATTCTCACGCCCTCCGGTCTTCAAAATAGCTTTGATGAGTGCAGCTTCAAACATTGACACACTGCACCAAAGGATCCTTAGTCTCCTTTTGTATAGCCCATCATCCACTGGGTTCATGGGTCATGAATAATGGCCCAATCCACTGGACATGGAGAACAATCTACTTGAGCCAGAATTTGGTGATTAGATTGTCATGATCTACGGTCCTCAAGAGTATGCATGCATCGGTGATTCCACCGAAAATGAGTCCTCGTCAGAAATGGCATCAGTCGCAGATGAAATTTTTGGCATTGCCTTCCAGGTGGCATTGTGGAGGAAGATACCAGCACTGTGAGCCATCTGTATGTGATGTACACTTCTGGATCCTCTAGCAAACCGGAAGGGGTACGTGGATTTGTGATAGGTGACTATATAATCTTCCAGACGAATTCAATCGATCATCACTGACACAGTCCACCAATATGCAGATGTTGATAATTGTATTGCATGAATACCGGGTACATCCAATTTCCTCTGACGTAATGGATACAGCATATGAACGGTAGAGTTTGCCAGACTCTGAAGACCGAACAGTTCCCTTTCAGTGCAGCATTTGCATTGGCCGTGGCCTGCAGGTCTTCTGAATCGGATCAGGTGGATGGAGGCGGAGTTCCCATGGCAAGAGGGGGATGTGGCATGCTTCAAAACAAACCCTGCGTTTGTGGACAGCTTGTGGGAGATATTTGGACCTCTGGTGGCAGGTGAGCATTCAGCATCTGAATCCTACGAAATTTGCAAGACGTCTCAAAGCAACAATCATGCAAAAGTGGACATTAGTGACAGTGGCATGGGGGTTGACACAAGTGAGTAATAAATCGAAATCTCCCTTTGGTCTCCCGCTTGACCTTACTTTCTCTTGGCATGTATTCTGACAATTCACGCAGTTGATTCCACCCATCTTCATTGATTTTGTGCTGTCAAGCTGATATACAGGGCGACCAGTAGTGGAGACTGGATGATGTACAAATTGGGCTGCACTGATATTTTTCTCACAGGTGTGCCGCTGGTTGTGGTGGGGCAGCGGGTCGTAACCAACCCGGCAGCATTTCTGATAAGCTTGGTGAAGCACAAGGTCTCGGTCTTGGTGGCTGTCCCAACCCTCCTGAAAGCCTTGGTCCCCCACTTCCAGGGTGACAATCCAGATCTTTGCAACGTTCCTTCAGGATCTATATCCTCGCAATATACCCACACAGAACTCTGTACCTTATTAATGATGATCTTGAGGCGATAACTGAGGGCAACTGTCTCATTAGAGTTTGCAATTTGCTTGGGAAGTTTAATACGTGCCATTGTTAGAAAATTCTGGCATACAATTACTCTTTGTCATGCAGCATCACAAAGTGCGACACATAGTCTCTTGCTGCCATGAACCATTTTGTTTCCTCATGTCAAAAATCTGCTGCAAGCATGCTTTCCCACAAGCCATCCATTGTTACCTTGGTGAAGAGATGTGCACTGCAAGAATGAAACCTGGTCTTGCCATCCCAAAATAACGGCCATCTGAAGACGCAGTCAATTGCTTGAGACTCCCTCAGAACCCTCATCTGACCTTGCATGCACCAGGGCGCAGTAGCGAGCTCAGCTTGAGATGCCTGGTGTCGAGCGGAGAGCCCCTGCGACGATCACTGCTCCTGCACCTGCAAAGTGCCCTCCCAGGCTGCAGAATCCTGAACCTGTATGGCTGCACAGAAGCTGCTGGGGACAGCCTGTGTTTTGATGCCACCACCTGGTAGGTGCAACTCTGTCAGTAGTCTAAAAGATCCAGTTGCTGGGCTGAAGCTTGGATGTAGCTTGCAGCTTTCCCATAGTATCATACCCTCAGGGTTTCTCTCAGGATCTTACTATATACTTTTGGGGGTCTCATGTTCAAAAGTTTCTGAACAACAGCTGTCCCCCCAAAAGGCTTCCAGCGCTGAGGAAGAGGTAACGCTGTTGCATCCTGGTTGCAATGGATTCTACCAGCTTTTGCAGCGGTCTATGCATAGCATTGGCTGTCACCGCTGCTTAGCCGATGAAAGCTCAGAATTATTTTGTCTACATGTCAAGAAGAGCAATGATCCAATGTGACAATTGCTCAGATAACCACATTTGACTGTCCTCGCTGCATTCTCAATCGAGTCTGAACACTCGGCAGACAGGGAACTGTGACAAGCAACAGCAATAGATTGCTTCTTGACTCGCAGGACAGGGCCTGAGAATGGCAGTGCAGCAGAAGATGCATTGGTACCTATGGGAGTGCCCATAGACAGGACGGCCGTCTTCATAGCTGATCAAAGCAAGGAGGGGAGTGTAGACACGAGTATTCAACTGTTGCTTCCGGGAAAGGAGGGGGAGATTGTCATCGCTGGAGCAGGCCTGGCTGCTGGATATTACAGGTTTTCATTGGAATTAACCGCATCTTTGAAATCTGTCTGTGTGAGATTGCCCCAATTCTAGACTCAAAATTGTCATTTGGAAGCACTTCCATGCTTGCTGGTTGTGCCCTCAGGAATGGGGTTGCTATGCAGAACTTCAATCAATTCAAGCAGGATATTTTGACATTCGTGTTAAGATGGCTGCAGGAAAGTCCAAAATGCACCAATCCTGGTCGGATAGGCCAGCAAGTTTGAGGATGCAAAGGTTGACCTGCCCTACCACATGAATTACAGCACTGCTCAACATCCTTATATGTTTGGACCCATTTGAACACCTACCTTTGCTTGTACATCAATGTGCAGGTCAGCAAACGAGGTGCGTGACTGCAATAAATTTGCGAGCCTGCCTGCTGCAAAACTGCTGGGTCCTGGCGTTGCCAATCTGGCTGTGTTATTCGGAGCTGGCTTTGAACAGGAAATCAATCCGGGTTCCAGAGTGGCTGCGTTGCGCACTGGAGACCTCGGTGTCATGGGCAAAGAAGGCCTGACTTTTGTTGGCAGGTGCGACATGGTGGCAAAGATCTCAGGTACCAATCTGTCAATTTTGGCTCAAGAAAGACAGTCTGGCACTACCTAAGACTTTGAAGTTTGCAGAAGATGTGGAGCTTCTGGTATTGATTTGTCGCAAGTCCCAATGCGTTAACATGAAGAAGAAGGGATCAGCCTACAGTCACCTTAGATGGTTTACCAAATGAGGGAGACAGTTTTCCATTGCCTTGCCACATTTCTTCATTGCATAACAGCTGTTTGAGGTAATGTTTCCTTATGTGATTGCTGAGACGCTTCGCAACGCAAGTGGAGGTGATGGCCAATCTCAGGATTTGATGCAGGAGAGCGGGTCAGCTTGACTGAGGTGGAGAGCGCGTTGCTGGCCTGTGAATCAGTTGCACAGGCAGCCGTGAAAGTCTGGCCTCGAGACAGCGGTGAAAATTTTGTCCCTCTTTTTGGCTTCCCAGAGCATTCACGCTGTATCCCGTTTTGTTTTGTTGCTGAGGTTGACAGACCAGCCCCTTCCCGTCGATTCCATTCGTCTGAATGAGATCGCTGGGAACAGACGCTTTGCAATTGACTTTATGCTGGGCTGTTTGGCATTAAATGTGAACCTCATATCCATAGATAGAATATTGGCCAACTTCAAATCTCCAAAACCCCCTTCGGGCATCACTCACCAACAATGATCCTTGATCAGCTTTAAATGCTACGGCTGGGAAGCAATCACCTGTGAGATTTGTTTCTATGTTTCTTGCATAGGGCAATGCTCCGGAAGTGGGGATTGATCTTGCTTTCAAGGATTGAGAGTGGCCTGTCAGCAAACTTGTAATGCAGGAATGCAGCTGATGGCTTATGTCAAATTGACCTCCCCTTTGGCTGACCCCAACCCCTTGCTGAGGCGCCACTGCCAAGCTTGGCTGCCCACCGCCGCCGTGCCCTCCGTCTTTCAAATTGTCAAGGCTATTCCCCTGTTAATCTCAGGCAAAATTGACAGATCGGCACTCCATTTGCCAGACGCACGTGTGGCGGATGCTCAGGGAGGTGAGCTAAGCACGCCGTCTATTCACAAGCTCGATCTCTGCGAAGCCCATTGAGCATTTCTGTTTGCTGGGAGGACAAAGCCACAATTTGGATTGACAGGCATGGCCCAAGCAGGCGTTCTGCTTTTATGCCAAGAATTAGAGAGAAGGGTTTGAGAAATTGCGATCCCTTTATTGGATTTTGGAATGCTTCCAAAGGATGACCTGCGACCCCTCCACAGCTTCCAATGCGCGTAGCCTGAGCCTTGAGGCACGACCCACCTTCAGTGCGGAAAGGTTTTGATTCTTTTTGAACAGTTGTACAGTCTATGGAAGCATCATTGCTTCTTTGAGATTCTACCATAGCAGACGAACACACTGTTGCTGAATGTTTAGTGAACCCCAAGTTTTCTGGCTCCTCCAGGGCTGGACTCGGGTGGGGGGGGTATCGTTCCTGCTTTGGGCCCGGAGGGGCGTATTTTGAAGGCATTTCGAGAAGAGCTGGAGCTTCCAATCCTCGAGCCTGGGGAGGACTTTTTTGCAGCAGGAGGCAACTCTTTGATGGCAGCTGCTGTAGCTCTCAACCTGGGGGTACCTGCCACCCTCCTGACGGCGTTTCCCACAGCCAGGAAACTCGCAAAGCATCTCTGTGCAGGTAAGAATTTTGCACTGGTGTCTTGAATGTATTTTAACCCTTCCTGACTGGCACAAATCACGCAGATCGCGGAAGGACAGCTGCAGACTCATGCCAGGTTTAAACACCGGGAAGGCAGAGGGCCAGCACGCTGCTTAGGAGTGTCTGGTGGCTGAACTTCACCTTCAAATCGCCCTTCCGGTCTCAGTGCAGCAAAGGCATTGAGAACATCGGTCCCAAAATCCCAAGAAACTGCCTGTTAAATGAAAGGCTGAGTGACCCAGGCTCGGTAGACTGCACAGGTTGACACATAAGAATGGTCTGCAGAGGCATTGTTTGGCTGAGATGCATGACCTTGAGGGGGCTTTGGTCTGGGTTAATGCTGAAATTGAGAGACCAAGCTTTTGGAGCATTTGAAAGTCAGTTTTGAAGTCAACTGCAAGGCGAAAAAAGCCTGGACGGCAGTTTCTTCACTTGTGCGCGCAGGAACGTCACAGGCTCTTGATGCAAATCCAACAGCTGTCAATAGGCCTAATGTCCCAGAGCTCCCTCCCAGGAAACGTCCAAGGCTTTCATCTGCAGAGTCCACAGGTAAATTGCCATGCCTACCCAAATCATCATGGCTGGTGGGCTTGTGAGGCCCAAGACTTGGACAGATGTCTGGCAGAAGTGTTGTCGTGTTACAAGCCCTCGACTCTCCCAACATGAGCACATGCTTGCTTGTGTGCACACATCAAGCTCCTACAAAGCAACTTCACTCTCTACAAAATACCATTGGCATGACGCTGTGTCAACTCCTCTCAGAGCTGTCCTTAAGTTGATGCACTGTCTTGATCAAGCAATAAATCAGCAAGGTAACTAATCCTGAGAAGATTGCAAACATTCAAACAGGCCTGCCCAGCAATGGATAAGTGCTCCATCAACCTCAGGCTATGAGACGGCTGGGCAATTCATGCAGACAGGTCAACTCCAGAACCAAGCTCCGGGGGCATCATTTTTGAAAGGTGCAGAATCACCAGGTTCTGCCCCCCTACAAGCTCGGACCCTGTCATCAGAGCAGCGTACGACCAGCTGAGGGAGAGCCTGCACCAACCCAATCACTCCACAGCCCCTGTTCAGCCAGCCGGGCAGAGGCGGCTGGTCGGGGAGTGGAAGGTGGCTCTGGAGGCGTGCGTCGACGCCTCCCCTGTGCTGCTCGTGCAAGCCAAAGCTTCAGGTGCTGCCTTTGTACCTGAGCTCCTACACCCTGAGCTAGACCTTCAGGTGCTGCAGGGGATTCGACGTAAGAGCTGGCGTGCGTTTGCCACAGTGCCAGGCTTGTGTCCTGGCTCGAGATGTTTATGCCTTGCAGCCCTCAAAATGGACTGTACTGGCCTCTGGAGAGGTCTTGGCACACTTTTTTGATTTCGATTTGAAGTGATTTCGCAGAGTTTTGATAATTTAACCTTCCTGATACGCCATGACACCCTGTCTGTGATCTGCTGCACCCAGCTGAGGTTGAACTCTCCGGCACAACAGCCAAGAGACTTGCTGTGATGTGCAGGAAGCTGTGGAGGTATATACAAATGCTTTGCGTTTGTGAGCTCTCACGGAGGTGACGTGGTGTGTGTCGACCATCAAGGAGGCACAAAAGTGTGGTCCAGACAGCTCGAGCGGCATGCCGATGCCGGGTTGACCATCACACCTGATCTTAAGGTGAGCCTTTAATTACCATTTCTTCGATGTATATGTGCACCGTGCTACACAGGAGAAAGGAAACAGGTGAATATATTAAGGTCACTTTGCAGGCAGCCACAAGGGTTTGGTTCGGTGCTGAACAAACAAATGAACGGTTAAATATGAGACAAAATAAGATCAACTAAACATAGCTGTGTCGTGAGGCGGGGAAAGGGGATGCTGGGGATTAGACTGAGGCATGGTTTCTTGACACTGCCTTCTACCCTCAGCATGTTTGGGCATGTCAATGCAAATGTTTGTCTAGTATCTAATGGGCATGACTAATGGTTCCCAGAGGTTTATTTACAGTAGATGGCAGTGGTCCGCAGGTCCTGGCAGTGGCCTGCAGCTCGTGCCTGTACCTGCTGTCCATTACAGACGGGAGTGTCCTGAACAGCGTCGATACAGGGGATGCAATCCGAGGTCAGTGCCTTTTCTTGTAAAAGTTGTCATGGTCCTTCAGGGGACGTCGTGGTGGTAGGCCCATGGTAAATGTTGGCAATTTTTCAAATCTGCCCTGGCATCGTGGGTGCTACTGTCCAGCTACATAAGTTCCGTCTCTCCAAATTATCACGACCAAGAATATGCTTCATTGTAAAGGGGTTGTGCAAATGAGAAAACACAATCCTTTCTGCCATCTAAATTGCTCCTTTCTTGGCATGATAAGGTGTTACTCCAGATAGAACCCCCACAAATGAGCCGTCCCCTGCCCCACCCCACCCCACCCCACCCCAAACCTCCCCGCCCGCCAGTGTTGAGAATCAGCACTTTGCAGCGCCACCGACCATAGACCCTTGGTCACACCACGTCTGGGTAACCAGCCACAGCTCCCACTTCTACGTCATCGGCGTCGGCGGTGATGTGCTCTGCATCAAACCCCTGCATGCCCCATCATCCACACCTGTGGTGTTTGATCCAGGTCTGCCACCATCATTATCTGCACAACCTAAATAAATGGCAATCCAGAATAGCAACACCACCTTTTGCTTGCTTTATCAGGGTACTTTCATCACCAGGATGTGCCTTTCTGCTCACAAAAATCCGCAAAAAAATCATGAGATTGGAAAAGGCACAACAACAATGAATGGAGTTGTTGGCATCTCCTGCCCTCTTCACAGCTTCATGAAATGGTGCAATCGAGCGCAGCATAAAAATGCTATATGCCATGTCTTCTGAAGATGCTGAATGCGAGCAGATGGGTGGGTTGCATATCTCGAGCTTCTCCCACTGACATGCATCTCGTGTGCAGGAAGAAATCTTGCGCTTCTGTCTACCTTGCATGGCACCTTGTTTGCCTACACAGTGGAGAATGGATCACTGGAAAGCACGCCGGCAACCACATCCAAGGTGACAGTCAGGGAAAGATGGAGTCACAAGCTACAGGCACCAGTGCTCTCAGCCCCGAAAGTAAATCCGGACAGCGGAGTCTACATTGTGGCTTCTGTGGATGGACTCATCACAGGCGTGTCCAGTGAAGGTGAGCCATCCTCATTCCAATCTCCTTGATGCTCTCAAAAAGCTGTAAAGCAATCAAGCAGGTTTTAAACAACTACTTCTTCATATGCAGTGCGCCATTGCTCCCAGTTTCTGAGGATGCAAACTCCATCATCAAGAACGCTCAAAAGGGCATAACTAGCTTCTTGGAGCTCTTCAAGTTCAGTGAAGATGCTATGAGTGAGCTCATGCAAGAGGCATGAGCATGAGCAGATCTATCCATACCAAGAATCATTGAATTTTGAGTCATGAATTGCATATGATTAAAGACCACGACGCTCCTCGAATTCCCGTCATGGCATTGCACCTCAACCTCGCCTTTCCTCCCGCAACTCAACTCCCCCAACTCCCCCTTCAGCCCTTCCCTCTATATCTGAGTTCAGCGACTTCACTTCAGGAACAAAACAATTCAGATGCAGGAAGAAAACATTTTCCACTTTGGATGACAAGACAAATCGGGCGCCACAGGCTGAAGCTCAATGTTGCAGGCGCAGTAGTCTGGAGCGTTGACATTGGCTCGCCAATCTATTCACCTCTGACGCTGCTCAAATCTGCTGGCATCCCTGTTGGGGATGGGTTTAAAACTGCAATGCATGCTTGGTCAGTGTCCTTTGGGACCCAGGATGGCAAGCAATTTCTTCTGGATCTCACAGCAACTCCTCAAGCGAAGATGTTGGGGCAAAACGACAGTGGTGTGTCGACTGGGACAGGTGCTTGCCATTCCAATAATGGCCTTTGCATTTCACTTTGCATCAATGAGCTTTGCTCAGTGGGGGAGAGGGGTCTTTTGCCATCCCGATCATCTGTCTCCCAGCCGATGTTTGGTCACATTGCCTAAGTTGCCTTCATTTCCAGCTCTGATCATGAGCACTATCATGAAGTGGAGTCCCCGCAGGGAATAAGGTAAAACACCATTGCAGGCAGCACAGTTCATCCATGACTAAATTGCTCCGTGCAGGTGTGATGACTATGCCCAACACAGACAGGGAAGCAGAATTGCTTGTATGCAGCTGCAGCAGCAGCAATGATGGAGTGCTTTCTTTGCGTGTGATCGATCATCAGTCTTCCTCCCAAGCAGTTTCTGGCGGAGGAGACGCTCTTGCTTCGGAAGTTCTAAGGCATCAAGGGAGCAGTACAGCTTCCTTGGCTGCAGTGAAAATGCCTGCTGATGTGTTTTCATCACCTGTGTGTTTTGATGGCTTTATATTCCTTGGATGCAGGGACAACTGTTTGCACTGCCTTACCATTGCGTGAGCGACATTTTATGTGTAACTCAAATGCTACAACTGCTTCATTCTGACAGTAAAGCTTGCCTGGAAAGCCCCTTGTACTGAATTATCTCACAACAAGCCTGCTGCCTGACACTTCATCGGGAATTGCTATCTAGCGGTGACAATGTATTGGTGCTTCCGGCAAAATGGTGCTTCTGCATTGCAAGATTTACAGATATAATTCTGCATCTTGCAGCTGAGAGGTCTGGAGAGTATTTGTGCAAGTGTAGAGCAATCTGTTGAACTGGTGGTGCTGCGCATCACAATTTTTGAGCAGTACTTGCCAAAGGAGCTGTTGGATAGGATAATTGCCTTCCTCAAGAACTAGCTGTAGTACGAGAAGTGCATATCACGAGGTCTGAGATCATACAGGATAAGGAGGAGGCCCCAATTGGGTGGCTGGGAGAGGCACTTAACAGAGCGGAGTGTGCAGAGAATGTGAATCAGCTTACACTCAAACCATGGCGTTCTACTCATCCCCAGAAGGAAACACCTAGACCCCTTGTCAATCTACAATCTAGACTCCTCAAGCCGAATTCCATCAATGGGGGTTTAAAGAGTACAGGCTATTTGCAGATGATTCTGCCAATGTTCAGCTGGTACCAACAGAAGGTCAACACATATGCTGTCGTTGGAAGGTTTTATGAAGAGTTAATGCCCCACTCTGGTTTTCTTCACACCCAGAATTAATTGCCCAGATGTGGGAAACGAGCAATCAAATCGTCTCTCACTAGTGCCACACGTAACTGAACGGCAAGGTACCCCTCTTCTCTCTTGAGTCCTGCAATGGCGCTTGCTTTAAAGACAGAGCATTTATCGCAGCCATCGCTTCGGCCTGTCAGATCTTGCAGCTGCATGCGGGTAGAAGCCATGGTCTGCCTTGTTGTGCAAACCGCCAAAGTTGTTTTGGTTTTGTTATGAAGCCGATGCCACTCCTTGCAGACAAGAGATACCGTCCGAAACCTGCGATGTCAAGCACAGGCCGAAAGAAAGTTGCAAGACAAGCGAAGCAGGGGAAAGGTCAAGCATGAAACGCCTTGTCCACAGGAACGCCAATATGTTTCATAAATGAGCAAAGTTCAATCCAAAATATAAACTTTTGAACACAGCCCGACGTTTTAGCACAGGCTCCCCTTTCCTTGTCGTCCAGCACACGAAAGATCGTAGCCAGCACTTCCAGTGGTAGCTCTGCAAAAGGCACGACCTCAAGATTTCTCCTCTCACAAGTCAATCCCCTTATGAGTCGTCCCCTGGCTGAGAAGCTGAATAATTGGCTGGTATACAGTCGAAAGGAAGCAAATGGACAGGCAGATCAGAGTCAAAATTTAAGGAACTTGGGCAAAAAATTACCCGATATCTGCAGCACCTCCTTCTTTTTGCCGATCTCCATCTAAGAGCGCGCCAGGCGACCAGGGGGCGTTGTACGAGACGACCAGAATTGTCACTCACTCATATTCCCGTTCTTGGACTTCTGCCAGGTTGGCACCCCTCCTAGCTCAATCAATCAGCTAGGAGGCAAAACAGAGTGCATGGGAGGACGCTGCAGGATATCTGCAAAGCAACCAGAAAGAGGGCTAAACATGAGTACGACCAGAATCTGGCATGATCACCTCACCGCTGGAGGCAACGCGCAAAAGACTCTGCCAACGTCCCTCTGCCTCGTAATTGCACCACTAGTACTGTTCTTGATCATTCTACTAGAACCGAGAAGTGTGGTTGTATAATTGGGGCCAAGTGCTTGCCTTGGTGGGTTTGCTGTACTGTGAAAGCCATACAAGACATTCGAAAGCCGGGAGCAGGAGTACACCAAATTGAAAAACATATTACAGACGTTCTTAGTGTCACTGCTGTTCATTACAGCATATCACAGAAACATGATCAACAGCCATTCAGGCGCGTTGGCCTCACAGGCATATTTATCTGGTTTATTGCAGATACAAACACAGGAAAATGAAATGATCGATTGTTTCCCAACATTCCTCATCCATTCAGGCGGGTTTCTTTGGGTTTCCAGGTTCAGGCATCTTGAGTTCATACACGCAAGGGAAGCAATAAGCAGCAGAAAATATCCAGCTGCAAATCAAATCCTACAAGACAGCTGGAGATTATTCTGAATTATCTGGTCATCCTCTCAAGGGGTCATTATGATCTACAAGGTTCCGGTTTCTACCAGGCAGTGGCCTGGTGGCTTCCATCTACAAATTCAGTGGCTGGTTGTTCTTGTCTGCCTTCAGCGCATCTGATTCACCATGGGCGGTCGGTTCTCGGTCTGTGGCTCGTCGCGCACAGGGGTCTTTGAAGGGGAGACGCGCACAGGGAGGCACCCTGCAAAGCAATCATTCTTCAACACCATGGAGATTGTTGGAGAAGGCTTGTGGACCACTTCAAAGAGCGGGCATTTCGGAAGTTTAGTGTTCAGGCGTTCAGCTCGTATGCCAGAATCAAAATTTGCAGATCAGGCTTACCGAGCAGAGCACCACTGCAGGAGAGGGCCAGCTTTGCGCTGTCAGCGTTGACAAACTCCACAAATGCGATGCGGGTGCTGTGTTGCCAGTCACCTAGCAGGCGGATCTTTCCAACAGGTCCTGCAGAGGCCAACAATAACGTCAGAAACTTTTGAAGGCACCTTGGGGGGGGGTGCGTCGCAGGTGAGAGTGGCAGTGGGATTGGGGGGG
>QAXI01000455.1:355205-370883 GCA_004335615.1 Chloroidium sp. JM | reverse complement strand
GGGGGTTCAGTTTGTCTTGGTCGTGGATTTGGTGCATCTCCTGAGGCCCCTGCCCTCTGTGGCATCCCAACATGGAAAGCACATGATTTTTGTGCTCTGTGTTTACTGCTTTGCAATTTGAATTGGCCTGGCCTTGGCAAGACGATTTAAAATAGTGTGAAGAGGAGGAGGTTTGGCTCACCGCAGAGGGTCTCAAAGAATAGCTTGACGGACTCGCGGTCCACCTTCTTGTCGATGTTGGCGGCATAGATGGTGCGGCTGCACTTTTCGCGCTCCGTGGTGGTCTTGGGCAGGTATTGAGTATTGACTGGGACGATGGCCGTCTTGGAGGGCAGCACCCTCAGGGGGAAGTCGCCCAGGACTTGGCCATTGCTCTCCAGCGCCTGCAAGTATGCAAAGTCTCAAATGATTACACCGTGTTGTGTTGACAAGCTGCTGAAACTCCATATGCATGCAAAGGTTCCTTTCTGAATGGACGATAGAGCTTGCAAGCTTTTGTTGACACACCACGCACACCTCTTCTACTCTTTCTGCTGATGCTGGCGCTTAACATTGTTGTACTTTCTGAAGATGCTTGCTGATTGTCTTTTTTGCACCATAATGTTGTACAGGTGGATCCTTGCCTGATTCCGCAGCAATTTTATTTTGAGATGAGGACAAGGTGCGGAGGGGAGGATAGGTGACTGTATTTTAGAAGGGAGGCAAGTCTCACCGCTTCTGCAGCCTGCTCTGTTGAGAACTCGACAAAGGCAAAGCGCATGGCCGAATTGGGGTCGCCGCACACGCGGCAGTCCACCACCTCCCCGCATCCCTTGAAGAACACAGCCAGCTGCTCCTCTGTTACCTGCAATGGCCATTTCAGGCATTCGATGACAGCCTTTTAATTTCTAGAAGCGGACATGGGCTTGCCCTACTTGACTGCTGCCAATCAGTCTGGGCAAAAGCAGATTCTGATGGCCAAGCTTTGTGTACCGGATATTCTGTGTTTGAACAGCTTGTCATCGAAGCAACTTTACAGCAGGAATATCGCGTGACTAGTGCTAAGGAATTCTGAGGCAGCAGGTGCAGTGTGAACAAGTCCGCATGTCCCTGCTATATACCTTTACATGGCTCCTTTCTTCTGGACACCAATCAAACGATTGCCAACTTCCTTTCTCATCACAATCTCCAGTGAGCCAATCCTGTGGATGATTGCCGACCTGTTGGTCCACATCAGTGATGTAGATGGTCTTCTTCACGCAGTGCTCCCTGTCAGCTGGGGCGGGCATCTTGTTGTCTTGAGGTGTGAAAGCTGAGCGGGGCCTCCATGTGGTGGACTCTCCGCGACCGGAGAAGAATCCCTGCAGAGTAAATGCTCAACAATTCAGTGAAGGTATCATGGTGGAAGCTGAAAGGTGTGGCAGACTTCAGTTGGTTTGGTTTGTGTGCCAGCATGAGAATCAATCACTTGCTTGGTACAGGTATTGATGGCGCTCGCAGGAGCGCGAGACATGATTGGACACCTTGCAATGATAGATCTGAATCGATATTGCCAGTAACGTCTGTTGGTCCCCAAAGAGAACACCCTCAGATATAACATCTCTGAAGAGCGAGTCCTTAAAATGGCTGTTCTTTGAAGCGGCAGGAATACTGTTCGTCATACACATGGGGCTTTGTAAGCAATCTACAAACTCTTCAGAATGTTCTGTAAGGGGCTGCATCCACTGGACTTCCAAGGACTTTTATCTGCAGGGTGCAGATATCGTTCACTGTCCAGAAGACGTCAAAAGACACGTGAAGAGTGCTTCTGAGCAGTGGTAAGCACTCACCTTCCCAGGTCTGATCCCGCGCTGATTCTTGGGGCGGTCATTCAGAGTCTGCAGGGCAGTTATTGGGTTCCATGCAGAAAGTGCTGGCGCAGGGGGGACAGGAAAGTCTGATGGGGAGGGGTTCATCCTCAGGGCTTCGAAGGCTGCCTCTGCACAACGATTCTGTTCAGCACAGAGGATCTAATCTTGCTTTCCTGGCACAGTAGCCAGGCACTGCCACCAATTCTGCAGAGGTGGAATCTATATACAGGAAGCCCATTCATTCTTGGACTCGGTACGAAATAAAGGTAACTACCTCGAGACCATATTGCTTCCTGGAACAAGGCTAAGGTGTACCAGGAAGCAATTTGTTCTCAACCTTAAACGAACGGTTGCTGCCAACTAGTTCCTGAAGGAAATTATGCGAGAGGCTTACTTTGCAGTTTAGTACTGCTAGAAGGTGGTTGCAGTGCTTACCCAGAGCACAGTCAGGATTCAGGCTGTTGAGGTTCTGGCCGTAGTACTGGTCAGGCAGTGAGAAGGGGAGAAGCGGCTGAGGGAGTGGCTCGGCAAGATGCATGTAGCCCGGAAAGAACGGGTGATTGGCGACATCGAACATCGGATTCGTCGGGAAGGAGCCTGGCGGACACACAAACGGTGAAAACCTCCGAGGATCAGGCAAAATATTTTGAATCGTGACCAGCTCGGTTGGGACTAGTCGCGAAAAAACAGGTCTGCAGCCCAAAAAGAGAAGATGTATAGCTGGAGCACATTCAAGATTCTTGCGTGCTGGCCAAGGCTTTGCTGCGTGTAATGACTTGCCATGAAGCTAGCATCGGGTACGCTTGACGTTGAGATCCGCTCACCTGGCGGCACGGGATAGGCCGGCATGCCTGTAGGAGGGAGCTGGTACATGGATTCCATATTCAGTTACACGCTTGCAGAGCCCGCCCAGAAGCAATTGGTGGGGTTCAAATTTTGCACAGCTGCGGACTTTTTAAAGCTTTGTTACGGCTATGAGCCCGCTTGTGCTTCGAGAGTATTTGAACTTCAGGTCTAGCTTTTCTTGGCTTACCGCGAAGCTCTCTCTCTCACATCAACAGGGTGTCCATGAGGGGGTTCCAGGCATTGCCCTGCCCGAGATGTCATTCCCCTGGTCCAGCAGCGAAGATCTCCTGGGACGTCGCAAACTCTCTGCCAAGGCACACCTTTAAGGTCGGCGTCGGACAGAGGAGTTTATTTCACTCCACTAGGCGCGAACGAAGTCTGTGTGAAACGCCCTACAGGGGTGAGAGCAAAAGCCCTGGACCCGAATTGATCACTTGCAAAACGGGCTGTAGTACGCTAAATGCCTTGATACGATGGCAGCAAGTAATTTGCTGGTTTGGCATGCAATATACTTGCTGTCGGCAGCGGTTGTGGCATCAGCACTCGACAATGGGCTCTCCTTGACACCAGCGATGGGGTAAGCGCTCCGGCTATCAGCTTGTTCGAGGTAGAGCTCTTAGATGTCGAATTTCGAGCTTTCAAGCCGTAATAAAAATACTGAAGAAGCAAAATTCTGCATGCCGACTCACCCGTGACGTTTGGTGCAGGTACAACACCTGGAATGCATATCACGATCGAAGTGAGCTGCTATGGCTTGCAGAGGGGCTCTCACCGTTTGAAGATTAAAAGCTTCAATTTTGTGTCTCTTGCTTGCACAGCAAAGGGAAAGTGCTTGCCTGCTGATCTCAACTGATAGGCTTTGTGCTTCAAAGACGATCAGAATCTTGCACCAATCATGTCTGCTGTCTGCTTTCGTAAGGCACAGTGGTTCTGTTGGCCAAGATGGCACACCCAGCTCTGTGCACTGCAGTCGATGAGTCGGTGGTGATGGAGACAGCCAACCTCATGGTCAGCTCTGGACTGGCCGACGCGGGGTACAAGTACCTTGTGATCGATGGTGAGCGTACTTGCATCCGCTTGTCATTCGCAAGCACTTCATTTTGCACACATCGGGCACCTGATGGCCCAGTTTCACTCTGGGACTGGAAATTATTCTCTGCTTTGGTACCGAGCCTCCTATTATGGTCTTCAAACTGGAGGAGAGTTTGAAATATCTGATATGGCACATGGTGGCATGATATAGCTCTTGGCTTGCAGATGCATGGTCCAAAAGGTTCAGAGACCATGGGAGGATTGTCGCCAATCCTGAGAAGTTCCCCTCGGGCATGAAGAACATCTCGGACCAATTGCATTCAAAAGGTGACCTGAACCCTACTTTTTGGCGGACTCATGAGCACATCTTCAGCTATTGAAGTGCCTTAGCATGGTGAGCTAGCACAGAATTAAACGCAGCAATGTAGCCACTTTGATCATTTGAGTGAAGAGACTCATAAAGGCCTGAATTGTTTTTGCAGGGCTGTTGTTTGGCATGTACAGGTGAATATTGCTTCAATACTTTGGCCGATTAAAAGTCAATTCTGGGCTGTCAGTGGTTACAATGGCGCCAAGCACAAGTAATGGAGCACTTGGCATCTCAGAGCAAGATGTCAGGAAGTGCTTGCCCTTCCATACTAACAATTCATAGCGACTCGTTCCGCTTACAAGACTCCCACATTGATCATATCAAACATCCCTTCCCAGGGTTCCCTCACATTGCTGAGTGCTCTCGTTGATTCTGGAATCCAATTATTTGCTGCGGGCAAAGTGCAAGGCTGTGTGTGAATGATTCCGTGCCTGCAGTGACGCGGGGGCTCTCACCTGCCTGGGCTTTCCTGGTTCTCGGGGTAACGAGGTGGTGGACGCCCAGCAGTTCGCAGACTGGGGTGTGGACTACCTGAAGGTGGGTCTATCACAGCTGTCTAACACATCAACCCTCCTCATTCCTGGCATGGCAGATCTGGACCGCCGTTCAGGAAGCCCTCCCCCTGGGTGTGATAGGTTCCAAAGGGCAAGCAAAGGGACTGACAGCAAGTTACCCCACCTTCCCTTCAGACTCTCTCATCGTGCGCGCCTTTGAGCGGCGTTGAGAAGGAAGTGCAGACCGGGACAGGGCCACACACCCACCCAGGCAGGCTCCAGGTTGCGTGAAGGAAGGCCCTCTCTGAGGAGTGAGCCAAGGTGATTAGCGGAACAATTGGCTTTCGCATGAATTACACACTCTTCCCTTTATTATGCGGGTCAGGATTCTGCCTTCCCTCAAGGGAAGTCCTGATCAGAAGTGGGCAAGGACAAGAACCTCATTTGAGAGACTGACTAAAAATGTGCCTGCAGTATGACAACTGCTTTGCCCCCGCAGCAGATTGGGTGGTGACCCGCTATGAGGCCATGCGGGACGCTCTAAATGCCACAGGCAAGCCAATTGTATTCTCCATGTGCAACTGGGGCGTAGCCGACCCCTGGCTGTGGGGCAGCAAGGTACACCCCCCCCTTCCCCCTTGCTGGACAGACCCCTGGCTGTGGGGCAGCTAGGTTCAGTCAAATCACCTCCAGCGGGATGTCAATTGATAGAAAAAAGAATCCCACGTAGAGTAAGATCCCATTAGATTAGGCAAGGAATGAATGGGCACTCCAAGATGCATACGCGACATAGAGGATGAATCCTGGTTGAGATTCTCCCCCAGAAGATGAGTTCACCGTATAGGAAGGTCCAAAGGGGACGTAATGTCATGGAGAAACATTTGGAAGATCAGTGTGGTGTAAAAAATGATCTGGCTTGTGGGAAGCATGATATGCAAGGCCTCGATTTGGCTGGGGAAACCGGACAATCAAGGAGAGGAAGGAGGCTGCTTGAATCTCTTCTCATGCACTCTGCAACAATTTGCTGGGCTGCGCTGCCGTAAAGGCCAATGTTCTATCAAGGGCGCCTGATGTGCAAGGGTATTGGCTGAAGTACCGTGTGTGGGTTGGATGGTATTGAGGCTGCACTGAATGACATTTTTTTTTAAATATTCCATGGTGGCAGGTTGGCAACTCCTGGAGGACCACTGAAGACATTGCCCCAAACTGGCCAAGCGTTCTGGTACCCCACGTCCCCCTCCCCTCAAGTGCCCAATCATTGTAGTCACTGCTAATCCATCGGAGTGTAAGGATGCCCTGCATGTAAGGGGAAAATAGATGTTGGTAAATAATCACAAATTCAACTCCCCAATGCTTTCTGAGGAGCTCCGCTGCTCTGCCCAGGTCAACTTGGACGACACTATTGGACTGGCAAAGTATGCAGGTGAGGGACCCCTCTTGTTGCAAAGGTCCTGTTCCTAGGTTTGCAGTGCTGTATCTTGAGTGTGTCAGAATGAACCTGCCTTCACTGCATCCTTCCAGCAAAGCCGCTCTCACAAGCAAACAAGGACTCCAATCATGGCGTGTACAAATTGGCTCATTGAATCAAGAAAATCATTGCAGGTCCCTCTGGCTGGAATGACCCGGACATATTAGAGGTGAAACTGTTGACTGTTGCACCAATTTCTCCTCCTTCACTAATCATCAGTGAGCAGCGATTACGATGGAGAAGCGTCGCCACCATGTTTGAAGGAGTGCTTGTACTATCCCCACGCTCGCATCCTCCTTGACAAAGCGTGTCAACCTTCCATACTGATCCTCGCTCTTGGCTTGAACTCTGCAGTGCAGGTTGGTAACGGAGACCTGACTCTGAACGAGCAACGCAGCCACTTTGCCCTGTGGGCTCTGCTGAAGGCTCCCCTCATGGTGGGGGCCGACCTCTCCAAACTGCCGGCGGAGGGTTACAAGATTTTGCTGGCAAAAGAAGTCATAGCAGTCAACCAGGACAAATTGGGCGTTGCAGGCGACCTTGTCTCCAAGACAGGTCCTGCAGAGGTGGGCAAAGCCCTCCATTTGTTTGTCAGAGCTTGTGATTTGAACCTGATTCCTACACCTTGACTTGACCCGATCCCTTGGTTGATCCATCGCCCTCCCACTTTCCCATCTCTATCTGTGTGTTTTCTAGCTCTATCCTCCTCTATCGTACCTCTGTCTTTGCACAATACCCTCTCTGTTGTGAATCTTTTCCCGAGTTGCTTTTTCGTCTCTGCAACTGGCCATCTCTCATGCAAAAGCATTCCGGTACACAATTTTCTGGAGCGCGGTGGCATCCGTTTCAAAGTACACAATTTTCTGGAGCACGGTGGCATCCGTTTCAAAGTAAATGGTCACAATGGCTGATTAGTCTGATTTGCAGGTGTATGCTGCAACTTTAGAGGGGGGAGCACGTGCAGTAGTGTTTTTCAATCGCCATGTGATAGGCACCCAGTACCCGATTTCCAACATCACAGTGGAGTGGTCTGCACTGGGCCTGAATGCCAAGTGCGACTGCACAGTGCGGGATCTTTTCGCACAGGAGGATCTAGGATCATTCTCACATTCCCTGACTCTCCCAGTGGACATCCACGATGCTCGCATGGTGAGTTTCTTTGCCCAGTGCCAGAGACAAGGATATTTTTCTCACTGAATCTCCCACTGAAAGTGGCTCAGATCAGTCACCTTGGCATGCAAAGGCTGAACAAATCTGGATTCTTCACGGCCACTTTTTTGTTCAGATCGATGTCGTGTGAAGAGGGTTTCAGCATGAGCCACATGTCCAGTTCAATTGAGACCTTAAAGTGCCAAAAACAAACAGTGAGGTGGTTTTGAAACACCTCATCCTGCAAGTGGAAGTCTCAAATCAGCTTGCAAGGATTGAGACGGCATGAAGGCCCCTGCCCATGCACTGTTGCTGGTCACGGCTTTGTGCCATGCAAGTTGCCGGTGGTCTGAACGCCAGCATGGAATGTGCAGGTGGTGATTGAGCCCGTGGAGAAGTCAGGGGAGCATGAGAAGTGGCGGCCTTGGCACACAAATGAGGAGCTCGTAGCGGGGATCAGAGCTGAAAGGCAGTCCAGCAGAGCTACAAGGTTCAGCCGGAAGGCCAATGAGACAGCCAGGCGCGCTGTGGCCAGCAAAGATACCATCGTTTTGAGCAAGTGATTTGATCCAATTTTGAAGGCAGGGCAGATTTGTGAAGTGATATGGTGCTCAGCCCTGTGGCACATCATGGGCGAGTGATCTTGGTTTGTGATGGGAAAGGATCATGATGCAGAATGAGAGTTTACAGTGCTGTGTTATGAACAGGTTACTGAGCTAGGTGACTAGGTTCTTGCGTTTGTCGAACTTTGCGAGTCGAGATCTTCTCGACGTTGATTTCTCTATGAGGACTTTGTGATCACTTCAATGGAGAATTTCCTGAGCAATTCTTCCCATGAAGACGTCCAGACCGTCTGCGAGTTACTCAAAGACTTGAATGAGCAAAGTTCAGGCCGATGCGTGATCACTTCTGTTCACCTTAGCGATGTCGGACTCATGTTGGAGCCTCAGGACCGAAGACGGTTCGTCTCTGTGAAATGTCTACTTTGGCATGCTTGGCTGCACCATATTTTATGCTAAGATCATTCGCATCGACCTGCTATGACCTCGGATGCTCTGTACGTAGGCCAGGAAGTCACTATCAGAAGGATCGCAGCCATCTCCCACCCTCGGTGAGGCTCGAAATGCAACCGACTTGCTTGTGGTCGCGACCGTTATAGAAGCTTTGGACGTCCTATTCAAGACTGTCTACTGCTGTGTTTCGCTGCAGAATTGTCTGCAGAGCGACCAAGCATACCATCATCCCGTTCCCAAGTTCTGAGTTTTTGCAGAGCTTTGTTGACGGCAGCTGCAACGGTAGACCCTCAGAACGCTCCATCACTTGCGATCGACCTCAGCCACTCTCAGCCAGGCAGCGAAAGAAGCGCCGTAAGAAAAGAAGAGCAGATGCACAGCTGGGAAACCAGTGGCAGCAAGTCTATGATCCTCAGTACGGCTGCTTCTACTACTGCAAATCCTCCACACAGGTGAAGAATGAGAATCGAATAAATATTATCCGTCGTAACCATTGCCAAAAAGAAAGTAAAGGCGTGAGCTCGGGAAGCTTGTTTACACCCAAGTCAGTGACGCTTCTTTCCCAATCGTAGGCAAAGGTGAGCTGTCTTGCCTGGTTTTAATTGACAGTCTTTGTACCTGATCTGACAATCAGCATCAGTCCTCTCTTACCAGAGCGAAGAGATCAATGCAGTATAGTCCAAGAGAATCGACCTTTGCAGTGATTGCACATCTCAGGGATGTCAGGAATGAAGTAGTGTGTGCGTAACAACTCGTTGTCAGTCAAAGAAGCCTTTGTTGACATACAAACTGCATGCAAACAAAAGCTCCAGGCATTACCACCTGACCTGACACCCAAGCTGGACCACTTTCCGGCCCCCCTAAACCCCCCAAAATCTCTCCCTCCAATCTCCAGATATATCACATTGCTTTTCTCACTTCCTCCCGCAAGTCCAAAGGTCTACACACTCATGTCAAGGCTCCCCTCATCAGGAGACTCAGTGGGAAGCGCCAGAGGAGTTTCTCCCATGGTGGGGCAACGAGGAGCGGCATGCGATCATGGAGAGGGGAGCCGCAGCCATTAAAGCCCTCCTGGAAGACAGGTTCACGAGCACTGACGACCGCCTCCAGGAGTTTCAGAGGGTGCAGCGGGCAGGGGAGGACATGTGCACCCTCATGAGTAGGCTACTGCCCCCCCCCCCCTTTCTCCCTCCCTCCCCTGAGTTCCTTGCTCTGCACACATTCTCCTCCTTCTAAGGATGCTGAACGCTTGCCACGTTGTTTACGGTTGCAGCATAGGCTGATGCAACTTTTGCATGCTCCTGGGCTGCAAAATGTATAATTGCCTCCCGCCATTAGGTATCATGGAACCTCTTCTCCTCTGAATGCACCCCTATTGCCTCAGAAAGCAGCCTGTTCACCAGCAGCGGGTAAAGCGGTGGCGCCGTGATGGAGGTTGGGGGAGAGGGAGAAAAAGGGGGAGAGGTGGGAGGGGGGTGGGCTGAAGGATATGATCTACCAAGGTGCCACCAATAATGAGCTCGTCAGACGCTTTCTTGTTGTATTTCTAGAATTTCTCAAGACAGGGCTGGAAACCTTGCTAGAGAAAAACTTCTGCCTCCTCCATACCAGCCTCTCGTGTCATGAGACGGCTGCTCGAATTTCCAAGCATGCCAACCTCTGCCCGTCATTGAAAAGGTTTTTTATCTTAAGAGTGGATGTTTATGAAGAAGCCATGAAGCAGCTGTGCAACAGGTGCCGCAGAGCCAGGAAAGCAGGACGTCAGTACAGCAGTGGCGGGAAATGGAGATGCATCGGAAGGCAAAGCAGCCAGCCCTAGGGTGGGTTGCTCGTTGTATGGGTTTATAGATTTATTGCAACAGCACAGAAATCATTCCAATGTGAGAATGTCCCCATCCTTGAGACACAGCCAAGAGCTTTATTCCGAAGCTTTCAATGCATAAATCCCATTCAGGTCCTGGAAGTGTGAAGTGGGGATGGGAGACTTGCGCAAAGCACAAAATATGAGAACCTGCCCATGAGAGTGGACCTTAGCGAGGTCGCATGTGTGAGGAGACGGCTGTAAAACTGCAGGATGCAAGCGACTTTGATCTGCAGTCCCGCAGCACAGGCATGCTACCAGGCATCCCGGCTTCTGTCGGCAATCACCTGAGGTTTGTTGAGGGAGATGAGCCAGAACTTGATGGAGGCATAGGCACAGCAGATGCTCCACAGAGTGGTGAACAAATTCCTGAGGGTGAGCCCTAAATTCCAGCTTCCATGCAGGAGCAAGAACAATACTCCTCCACCAGCCAAGTGATTTTCCATTTGTGGAACAGTTTCAGTCCCTGAAAATCTGGGAACAATGCCTCCCCCAACCCCATATTGGAATTCAGAATGTACTGTGCCCAGTAAAGTATGTGGTGGCACTTGGCATATGCACAGGGGCAGATTGAAAAGCACCCCGCGATTGCCAATCGAGCATTGCTTGTGCAGAGGACTTGCGGGCTGTTGCTCAGGATGTGGCGCGTCATACGGTGGGTCTGGACCTCCAGTCGCTTGACCAATCTCCGAGCTCCCCTGTCGATGGTACTGCCAAACTCCTGCTGATAAATGGACACCTCAATGAATGTCACACTCCCGTCCACTCTCGCTCCCAGATGTTGGGCAATCTACAAAAAACTTCCCCTCCTTGCAGTAGAAGGGCATGGATTTGCTTGTGTCCATTTGAATCCTTTGCCCTGACCAGAGCCTACTCATCCACTGCTCCCTTGTAGATTGTCAAAGAGACACCCACCTCCAAATGCTCATTGGACGCAATTCTGAGTAGCACCTGCAACTGCACATCCATTTCTACAATGTAGATTGATGAAAAATCGTCCACATCCGATTGCTTATCAAACAAGATCCTGCAGACTTGGCTGCGGAAAGCGCACTGTGCCTGGCAGCAGAACTGGTTGCCACCACACTACCTCCCAAAGAAGAGGAGGATCTGCAGGAGGGTGCAGGTGTTGGCCGCGCTACCCAGGATGGGGCGGGGGAAGCCTTAGAGGAACGGTGTTCACCAGCCCACATGACACTGACCACCCGAGCGATGCTCAAAGAGGTGGATTTCTGCCCATAATTTAAAGACAGTCTGAGGGGCTCAGCAGTCGCAATGCCCACTTTTTTGGCCAGATTTTGCCTGAAGGGATTGAAGCGTAGCCCCCCTGAAAGAAGAATATCAATGTGCTTGATTCCTAACCCAGGGAAGAGAGGAGACAGATCTCACAGTGCATGCTCATCCTTCTGCAACGACAGCCATTAATTCATCAAAGAGTATTCCTCGCTATAGGCTAAAGTAAGGTGTTGCATTGTGGATTTAGTATGGCAGATCATCCACGTCGAACTGTTTCTAGACTCCGCACTGTGGTGACTTCCTCACACAGTCTCCCTTTGAAAGAGGTATCTTTGCCTAGTAAATACACATCAACCACGCTCCTCATACAAAGAGAAGCTTTTTTGCCATCTCTAATCCAATTGCAAACAGCGACTTCCCTTTGCTCCCTTGATGGCAGAGCCTTTTTTTCTATATTTTGCAGGCACAGCTGCTGAGGTACTGGGTGCAGCGGTACAGCCTGTGGAGCAAGTTCGACCAGGGTGTGCTCATGGATGCTGAAGGCTGGTACTCCGCCACACCGGAGATCCTTGCCAAGCATCACGCAGGCATTTCTATCCTTCCTTTTGTCTGAATGCTTTTGGAAGAGGAAGTATGGAATTGCCACAGAGGAAGCACCGAAGCAAAAGAATGTCACAGAATGGCTACAATTGCTGCAGAGTAACTTTGCAATGTCTGGAAGCAGTGCCATACAACTGCGTGTCAAGAAGTGCACCTTGAACTCCATCTATGCACATGCATTGACAGCTTGGAAAGGATTTATCAGAGCAGCGTGAGGATGGGAAGAGGGTGATTTGCCAGGTGATAAAAATTACAGCAGAACATTCAAATTCTTCGCTCATTATCTCATACACTGAGAAACCGTCAAAAGCATCCTCAAAGGGAAATAATGCCTGCAGAGCGCCTTGCCTGTGACATAGCGCTGGACGCATTTGGGGGGGTAGGGGGCAACGCAGTGCAGCTTGCAGCCACCTGCAAGCAGACGTTAGTAACGGACACCAGCATGGAGCGTCTGTTGCTTGCGCAGCACAATTCGGCGATCTATGGCGTTTCTGACCGCATGGACTTCATATGTGGGGACTTCCTCAAGCTTGCCCCCAGGTTTCAGGTATTTTGTCGTCCAAGCATGACACAACACCCTTGGCTTCTCCTCGTGATTGCAACAATGAATAACATTCACTTACTTGGTATGTCCCACCTGAACTTTGAGTATGACTCTGAAAGCAGTGTTTGTGTGCTGCTTCTCTTCGCAGTCTTCTGATGGCAGTCCTCTTGACGCCATGATGTGAGCCACCTTACAGGGCCAGAGCAGTGCAGGCTATCCCTCAAAACTCCTCTTTAGAAGGCCTTTGACGGAGGCTGGGGGCATGCTATGCCCAGTGGCCCTGCCAGAGGTCACTGCCATCTCACAATCTTCTTGAATCACTTGGATGCAGGCAGATGCAGTCTTCCTCTCGCCGCCCTGGGGCGGACCGGCTTACATGGCCAAGGGTGCCTTCGAGATTGACCGGGACCTGGGGGGCCTGGGGATCAGCTACGCCCAGTTGCTGTCAGCCGCCAACTCTGCGCTTTTCCATCCCCTGGACTGCTTTCAGCACAGTGTGAGAGATGCGCCTGGGGGCTCGTGTGCGTTGGAAAATGGGTCTGAGGATGTGCTGGCAGATGGCTACGGGCTGGCCAACGGAGGCAAAGACCTAGCAGGCAACTTTCGCTCCATACTGCTTTTATGGTGCATGGTGCTTTTGTCCACAAGAACTGCAGAGGTAGCTTGGCAGGGTTCAGGCATTTGTGACGTTGGTTTTTTATGGCGGTTATGCATAATTTTGGCAATGTACTGCAGGAGCTATTGCAAAATGGTCTCAGGGAAGTATAGGAACCCTTCTTACAGGTTGACTGCGCTGAACGTACTACATGTCTGCCTCTTTTGCATCACAAACTTTGCACCGGCTGTTTATTGGGGGGAAGGGATAAGAGCGGAAGGGCTAAAATGGAAATTTGTGAACTTCAACGAAACCTACTTCGGACACTTGCAGCAAAGACAACGCTGTTTTGCAGGCGCTAGCTCTGTCCCTGTGAATCTGGAATATGGAGCCGAGCCTGGTGACACCTCTGCAGAGAACTGTGACAACCATCCAGCTGGCAGCAGCCCAACCGGACAGACTGTGGGCAAAAGCAGGTGCGGCAGTTGCCTGGATGCAATAGGGCGGCTCTGGGACATATTGCCTTACACATTCAGCGAATCACATGATGTTTCAGGAAGGAGGAGGACCACCTTGATGTAAGAGCAAACTTGGATCACCTGCGGAACACAAGAAAACTGTAGGACGACCATCTGTGTTTGCAGGTGCAAAGGGATCGCCAGCTTCCTCCCAAAGTCAAGCCACCTGGGGCAGGTGTCGGATGTGCTGCTCCCCTCGGCATGGTGCGAGGTGGAGCAGAACTTTCTCAATGAACGGCTCAAGTCTGTGACGGTGTACCATGGCCCCTGTGCAGCTGCAGCACTACAGGCAGTGGAAGACCCCCTGTGAAAGGAAGGGTGGGGTTACGTGACTTGGTTCCAAAGTCTGTTGTCACGCGACTTCTTTGTGGAGTATTTGTTTGTATGTCAAGTCCAGCTGCATTGTGCTGTGTGTTGCTTTCCAGATACAGGGATAACATTCAGGCAAGACGGGCCTAACATGCCATCATAATGAATTTATTAAACTGTGGTGTGAAGTCCCACTCAAAACTGAACTTGCATACTGGATGGATCTTCTGGGAGATGTCATCTGAATTTATTCTGGTGGCTTTCTTGTCTCATATTAATGCTGGGTATCATCAGTTAATTAGCCCTGGATCATAAATCTCGTTCAGGCAGAGCTGTTCCTAGAGATGGCGGTCAGTGGCCCAGAAATCGGACACCACCTCTTCAACGTTCTTTTCCGCCTCTCCTTGAACTTCACAGCTGGCAAACATGTATGCTGTCGTATGCGAACAGCAGTATGAAACCGGAAGCAGTCTGGAATGACTCGTTGACTTGATGCGTCATAGGTAGATGTTGTAGGCGGAGGAAAAGCATCGACTGTTATTAGCTGAGCACTTGCTGTATTTCTTTCTGAATAAGGTCAAACCAACCAACTTCTCTCTCACTGCCACTTAGACTCAGACCAAGATTCCACACACAGTCTTCCTAGGCCCAAGAGCCAGGCCTCACCAATGTTGCCATCTAAGGCAACAAGCAAAAGGTCCATTGACAGCCAATCAAGCTCAAATGATGAAGAGGAGTTGGATGGCTTTGATGTTCCTCTGAACCTCCACCCACACTCCCACAAACTAGCGGCAGCCCTAGAGACAGGTGAACTTTCCTCCTGATGTCTCGTGAAATGTATTGACATCTGGGTAGCCGGAAGATCTGGTTCAAGCTTATATAATCATAGGCAAAAATTGACAGAGCAAAGAAAGGCTGACCTGAAACCAGGAAAGTGATGGTGGTGTCTGCTTGGGCGCCCATGGATCCTGCAGCCGGCAGAGTGTGCTTTGACATGGATAGTTGTGCATGCAGGGGGATTGCTGGAAGTGAATGGCACTCCATCTGGGTCGCCACCCGTCCCAGAGGTTCTTGCCCCAACCTTAATTGACATGAGGGGGGTGGCAAAAGGCAGAGACGCTCCGAATGCCCACGATCAGTCCCGCACAACTGACAGCTCCCAGAGTTTCATCCTGCTCCAGACACATCCAGGTGGAAGCAGGGAGTCGCCAAAAGATGCAACACTGCAGCCCCAGCCAGGTGAGCAAACTGCCGTACAAGAGAGGCTCGAGACATAGTTTGCAATACTATCAGGAGGGGGATGGGGTGGTTGTTCCTCTTGGGTTCAAGAAAGCATTAATCGTTTGAAGTTGCTATGCGTGTTCCAGATTTATTGTACGCCTCTCTGCTTGGGCTGCCCTCTCCACTTTCGAAGCACACCAATGTGTGAGTACCTAGCAATGGCAAGAGCGATACAGACAGAGCTTGAGCATCACTTTTGCTTGCGATCTCTTGTTGCCTGCACAGGAAATGGTGCAGGATGAGATTGGAAGCGCACATGCAAATTGGCATGATTGGAAAGCTGGACACAACATCTGCAGCCGCACAGGACACAGCAAAGCGAGGCAATGAGGGAGGCACAATATTGAAAGCAATACTTGCAGGCACAGTGCTTGTGCAAGAGGTTGCCTCCAGGATGAGAAGGCCGACAGGCCATGATGTGCCCATTTCTCCAGGCCCAGTCATGTACAGAGATGGCCAGGGACAAGGGAGCCCCCGGCTACCCCAGCAGAACACGGATCAAACCATCTGGTACCCCCTCCGCCCTCCCCCCC
>QAXI01000455.1:318236-333879 GCA_004335615.1 Chloroidium sp. JM | reverse complement strand
CATCCCCCTGGTCATCCATCCCCTCAATCCAGCCCAACAGTGCAGGGTGAACGTATTCCTAGACCTTTGACCAGCTCTTTTCTCCTGATCCCTCTTTTTCCCCCCCCCCCCCCCCCCCCTTTTCCCACACCTCTCAAAACTATCTGGACATGCAGTCCATCAACGCCCACTCGGATGCCCTGCAGCAGGTTTCCTTTAACCCACCCCTCCTCCTTACCCCAAGCCCCGACCCTTTTTTCTGAATTCCCAAACCCCAACAATGATCAAGAAATGCAGTCCATCGATGAATATTCAGATGCCCTGCAGCAGATTTCCTTTCTATCCACCCTCCACTCCCCACAACAGTCAAATTTACAAGCCATAATGACATGCCATCCATTGACGCCCTCTGAGTTGCCCTCTGCCAAGTTTCCTTTCTTGTCGCTAAGAGGACACTCATAAAGAAAGATCCTGCCCTTCTAGGCTGCGCACCGTGGCCTGATATTTTGCATGCAATTTCAACATGCATTTTCTAGGGGATTGAGGTACTGGTCAAGTCAGAGTGAGAGCAATGCTGCTGAGATGAAAGTGGGGCGATGCGGGAGAGGACGACCGAGCAAGTTGATTACGCAATGCAACTTGAAGGAGGTGTGATGGTCGTCATCACCCCTCTGAAAGCATCAGAAGGGTGCCACAGATGTCCATCACCTGGGTCAATCACTTTGGGACATGTACTGCCTGTGTTAAGCCTATCCATTGGAGCAGAAAATTGAAGCAAAACAACATGAAACAGAGCCTTGACCATCCTGACCATTCAACATCCGGCCATGCAGTTTGAAGGGGGTGTGGTGGTGATCAGCCACGACTCCCAGCTGCTGTCTGTGGTGTGTGATGATGAGGAGCGCAGCGAAGTGTGGCTGGTGGAAGACGGAAAGGTGCAAACGTACGACGGCTACTTCCAGGTGATTTGTTACATCTCTCTATAAGAGGCTTCAAAGAAACCAAGGAACAATCCAAAGTGTGGCTGATGGAGGACATGAAGGTGCAGACCTATGATGGCTATTTTCATGCGCAATTCCTAATCCATACAAACTTGCAGTGGTATCTAACAGGGCATCAAGGCATACAAGCATGGCAAGTTTAAGTACGCCATTTTTGAGCCGTTTGTGGCAATGGCAGAAAGCTTGCTCAGGGAGGACCAAGCTGCCTGTCGTGCAATAAATAGATACAGGGCTGTCATACACAAACATCTGTCTTGTCTTCTTCTGTATGTATTTTTAGGGATGGGACCCTGCAAGCCGGGCCATCTGCCAAGACAGTGTCTGTGAGAAATATGGCTCGTGCTCGGCCAAGGAATCTGAATTTCTGCAACTTGGATTTGCAGTCTGTCTGATGCCTGCTACCAGGAATCTAACAGGCATATTGCTGATGCGGGAGGGGAAGGACACTCAAGTCCGAGAATTTCAGCAATTTCTTGGCAGACAAGGTTTGTGGCAGCAAGACGATGTGCTGTACATCTTCCCTCCTGTGCCTGCAGGATTACAAGAACGAGCTGATGAAGGAGATCTCAGATGAGATGGATGAGGAAGAAGTCTATCAACGACCAGACGCAATTCCAGCCTCGAAATGATCAAGCGCTATTGCCGAGTCGCTGAATACACATGAAGTGCTCAGCAACACCATGCTTTGTGTTCTATGTCAGAGCCAATGCCAATAACCTACAAGGGAATGGTGAATAGGTTTCAATTGGAGTTCTCAAGCAGGATCGAGTATGTGGCAGTTAAGGTGGACTATCATAAACCATGCGAATTGGCTGCAATACTTCTTTAGTAATCATTGGTCTTGTAGGTATATTGCATGGCATTAGAGAAGGAGAATTGAGAGTAATTAATGCAACTACTGAATTAGATGTCTTCAGGTCTAGGATACTCTAAGATACTGACACAATACAATTAGAAAGCATGCATTTATGCATAAGTCACAGATTACTAATCGAGTTGAACGTCAAGCAAGAATGCAGCTCTGCCAATGAAGCGTCACTGTAAACATTGCCTTAACTAAATCATGTTTGAGAGGCTCAACTGTAATTAATCAATTCCTCTGCACCTTGTCATCTTGGGCAAAGAGAACAAAACCGGTTCCAGCCAGCAAAGCTTACTCGTCAAGTGAACAGGACATTCATGGTTGCGTTTGTGAGTTGCATCCAGCACAAATCAAATTCTTCTCACTTGTTTAGCTGTGACTGCTATGTCAGCGCTGGTCAGGGACAGCGTCTCTCAGATTCATCTGTGCAGATACGTTGCCACCGGACAATACCAATATCTCAGAAACATTGCCAGGCTTCTCTAGGTATTGCACTCCACTTTCCAATCCGATAAGTGCTGCTTGCTTGTGGTCAGGCCTAGGGATACCCATGTAGGGTCAGGCTGATAATATCAGGGCTTGAACAGAGTGACCTCCAAAACTGATTTGCTTACATTTTGCATCCATCACAACATGCGGATACATTTGTGGACCAGAAACCTCATGATGCAAAGGCATCGCCATTCTTGGCGCATACTGGCAGCTGGCCAAAAAAAAATCTTTCAGGTAATTTCGCACCCTTTTCACCCCCGCCCCCCCTCCCTGCCCCCCATCACCTCCAAGCAGGGAACAATCCGTTCAGGAAAACGAACGATGCGTTCCTCTCAAGCCTGTACTCCATCCTCGAGCGCCATACCCTACCCCTTTTCATGGGCGCCCTCGTCTGAGAGCGCGGTCTCATGTCCCCAGACCTGCCTGTCACATCAGCCGGCCGCGACCTTGACCTCTGTGTTGACGGTGGCGACCTTTGCCTGGGCGATGACAGAGGGGTCCAGCCTCTGTGTGGCCCGGTGCTGCCACAGCTCGGGGAGCGCTGCCCGGAGGTGGTGCAGGCTCTCCACTTCCGCCAGGGCAGGGGTGTCCTCGGACCCCTCGCTGCCCACCAGGACGCCCCTGATTCCGCAGGCAGCAGCCCCCTGCGGATGTGGAAAGCCTCGTGGGAGACGGTTTCTCAGGCATTCTCTTATAAGGAACATCTGATCTTGCAGAGCAAATGAAACATGTTGGTGAGTAAGCGAGGCAATGTTGACACTCTGTTTTGGACCACAATTTGTCGATGTCTAATGTCCTGTGGAATCAGAAATCCCACCCCCGCCCCTTTTCATCCCCAAATCTATGGCCCCCTCCCCTCCATCGGGCTGCTGATTTTTGGGAAAGCCACTATCTTGTAAAACATGAAGAGGATGGCAATAGCCTGACGAGATTTTTTTGCGCCTTCATCACTCTCGGCAAGACTGATTAGTTTGCCCCATGCTTATTTTCTTAAAACCATTTTGTTTTCATTTCAGAAACTAGAAGCGTAGCTGGTCCATCTTATTACCTTGATATTCCTAGTGCTGTCATCGAAGAAAAGGCAGCTCTCAGGCTTGGCTCCAATCTGCTCCAATCCCAGTTCAAAAGCCTGCATGCACAACGAGTGCTGGTTCAAGGTCCGGGGAGGTGGGGAGGTGGGGGGGGGGGCGGTGGCTTACCCGCAGTCCAGCCAGCGTCGTTCCATAATCGTTGTACATCTGAGAAGAACAATCGCAGGGTCAAGATATTTGCAAGTCAGTAGAGCATGCCTGTAAGCTCAGCACTCACGAATATGATGAGCTGGACATCTATTAAGATGTGGAATACGAAATCAATTCTGAAGTGATGCGCAGAGACACTCACCAGCCTGCCCCTCGCCTCTAAACCCTCTTCTGGAACTCTCAGCTTCTCCCTCATGTATTCTGCAGTGCACATTCACTGAGTCCATCGGCGGCTCTCCATAGCCATCCTGATGCTGTCAAAAGTTGATTGCAAGCCACTCATCAGGGTGTAAATGATTTTGAAAGCGTTTTGAAGGTTACATGATAATGGTTATGAAGAGAAGTTTGCCTGTGCATTTTGACAAAGATTGACGAAATTAAATATTGTTCAAAAGATTGATTGCACTCTCTGTGCAGGGATCCTTGAGGCATGGGACATGATTCGTTTGAAAGCACTTGGGGTTGCTGGCAGGTAAAAGTAGAGAGGAAAACCAGGCTCACTTGTTATATTCTCCCTCATCATTAAGGCCACACGAGGATTCCTGTGAAATCCTCTGTCTCTGAGGATTTCTTAGGGTACATAAAGGAGAAAATAATCGTTCAGAGAAGGTTTGACCAACACGGCGTCAGACCATTTGCTCATTGCAACAGGTACTCACCTATACAGCGTATCATCCAAGTCGAAGATAAGCAGCTCGGCCGGCTGAAGGTCGCCCATGAAGGGTATTGGCCTGGAATTAAGGGAATATTATCTTTGAAGAAGATCAGTCTCTAGAGGTGCAGTAAATGTTATCTGTATGGCAGTCTGAAGGAAAGACGGTAAATTATGTGTCACACAATGTATGCTGCAAAGTGGTGAGGAATCCCGCATTAAGCCTTAAGCGATCCGCTGGGCCATGATGTAGGGGTTGGGGTTTTAAATTTGAAGCAAAAGAAAATTGCAAGTTGGTCGCTCCGAAATGTGATTCATAGCAGACAGTTATTACACTGACAGCATAGCAAACGATCAAACCAGAGATCTTCCACTTATCGTTTGACGACCTCAGCAGCATGGAAGGCGTCCCATATCTCAAAACAGCAGCGTAGACCTTGCAAAAAGCCGCTTGCTGTTTTTACAAGCAGTCTAAGATGAAACAATCTAGATCAGGCCGACTGTTCCTCATTCCTGTTGATGCGACGGAGGTGAGCACTATCAGTGCTGCACTAGATGTGTAGAAGCTGGAGACACGCTGGCAGTTGTGACTGAGTACCAACAAGAGGTTAATTGCCATACCCACCCCGTGAGATGGCTGAGTGCAGGCATCTCAGCATTCTCTGGACTGGGCACTGGAAAACCTGTACAAGAAAGGTACACACCCTTGGCGACCTCTAATAACATCTGCTTCTCCACCTATACATCATGGCTTCAATTGCAGCTGGGCATCACTCATCATTGCGAGTGCAGTCCATTCTCAACATCAAAAGCTTTCAGAACAAGAAATTTCGCAGCCTCACGTTAATCATCTAGTCATTCTTTCATTGCACAATGCCAGTCAAGATAGAATGACACATTCAGACAAGAAACGACTGTTTGCGTGCAGGAGATGAATTCTATTTCCTGCACGTCATCCCTCCAGAAAACAGAAACTCGAACGTGGCTTTGATGGATGGTCTGGGAGGAGTTGATTCAGCCCTGCTTGTGGACACAACAACTCAGAGCGCAGAGGATCAGGTGCTCCTCGTATGAATGTCTGTCCAAAGCTGAATTGCACCTCTGAGTTGTGACTTGTGATGCTTAACAGTGATACCTCTTTTTCTGGATTGAGGGTGGGGCCCTTTAGCGCTCAATAGATCCAGACGTAGGAAATTTGGATGATTACAACGCGATCTCAGCCACACAGTGAGAAATGCGCGAAGGGGGATGCAAATCTCCTGAAAAATTTGCTGCTTATCTTGAATTTCCTAAAAGGAAGCATATAAGGACAGAGGCAGGGGCGAACTAGCCCCCAATGAGATGTTGTCGCCGATTCAGGAAAGCAGCTGTTGGCTGCACTGAGTCGATATCCCGCTGCCATGTAGCAATCCGACTACCAAAAAGCAGCGAATATTCTGAGAGGAGACGAAATTGTTGCAGTTGGAGGGTGCCCGAGCAATGCTGGACCATTCTTTTGTTGCCAAAGCTAAGGAGGCAGGAGCCAGGCAGCGCATAGAGGTATGCCTTGAATGGTAGTACAGCATACAGCATGCAGTGGTACTGTGTTCAGCTCAGGTCAGGGGGTTCATTTATAAGTGCGATTTTATTCCGTTTCTTCCCTCTGGTATTTGTCGCAGGAATGTTGATTTTGCTTCAGAAGAATTGCTGCTTCTGGGTACACTGCAGGCGTGCAAGTACATGGCATGGATAAAAGGAAGGAGAGTCCCATGATGCGCATCGATGGAGCTCGGCTTGGTGTCAAGCTAAAATGAATCCGTGTTTGCAGGTGGTCCGCTACACCACCGACACGGAGAGCGTGGGCAGGGTGGTCACAACCAGGGCTGAAGAGCTCGAAGCGGATGCTGTGGTACTTCTGTCCTCTCCTTGCCTCTTTTTCCCTGATAGGATCCCTTCTCCTTTGGGAGGTCTAGAGATGTGCTTCCTCGGGCGTGTCTGGCTTCATGATCAGTGTGGGGTGATTGGCATGTGTGGTGCATGTGGTTGATTTTTCCATTGCTACTTTTACATGCACAACGTAGTGTGATGATGCAGTCTGTAATGGATTGAGGCTTCAATATGGAGAATTCTCAACCGTCCTGCTTCCTCTACATAGCAGGGCTGCATGTGGGATTGTCTATAGTGTTCAATGTTTATCGCCGTGTGAAAATGCCCATCAATGTGGCTGATACGCCTCTCTGGCTACTGCAGATATTGGTGAGCCACAACAGGAGCAGGCTGGCCGAGTTCTTTGTGGGCTCTGTGAGCTCTTACGTGGTGAAAAATTGCGCGTCTGTCTGTGTGTTGTTGCACTGAGCGGTTCTGCTCAGTTGCTGTAAATGTGTATCATATTATGTACATTGCGCCGGAAGCCTTTGAGGAACTGATGTTTACAACCTGAGAGATGCATTTGGCGGTGTCACAGGTCTCTCTTCGTGTAAGGCAACATAAATTGCAGGAATCAGAATGGCTCTAGCCCTTATCTCTCTAATATTCAGTACAGCATAGATTATTTGAGAGACCCACCATGCTCATGTCAAGAATCAGCAACCACAAGCTCGCCCTTGCTATGGGATGGAAGACCTTATTTGCCCTTCTTCTTGCGTTTTGGAAGATCGCTGTAAGCCTAATCTGCCCTGCACTGGCAAGCCACTCTACTGTGATTTATGGGCTTTGGGTTTTAGTAATTATGATGCTTAATGCTTATCTTCTGATTTGCTCTCCTAGTAAGCATATAATGACATTCTGAAGCCGAAAATGCGCAATGTATTGACATACCTCGTGCTTGTCGGAGGATTGGGCGTTGCCCACCCGCAAGGTGAGACTCGACACATCCTTTCCCACTCTTGCGCACCGATGCAACAATGTGAGAGTGTAAAGGGAGCAAGCGTGGCGAGGAGAGAATGCTGTTTCATTATGCCTTGTTGTTGGCGTGCAAGCAGATTCACGATGCACTGTGAACCCTCCAACCGTCCCTTCTCCATCTCCACAAGGCCTCGAAACTTGATTGACTTCTGATAAGAGCCCAGCCTTTAGCGCAAAGAGAGTATTGGAAGCCCATTTGTATCTTTTGGTACTCGACACTTAAGCTTGGAGCCAGCAAATAGACTCCTTGGCACATACTGAATTGTACCTTATACACTACACCCTGCTGTTTCTCATCATTCGTGATGGGCAGGACCAAATCCTCACACACTGCAGCCATCACACAGTCGATTTAGTCGGCAAAAGTTTTTTGCCTCTGCGGCCATCACTCTGGGATTTGTGCCAGGACCTGCGTTGCTGCAGTTGTCTCTTTGCGAAGGAGCACATTTGCCCATGCTGGAGGAAATTGTCATTCAATGTCAAAGCGAAAAGCTTGAATCACAAGGCTAAAGAGAGATCGTCTAAAGACTTTTGGTCCTTGGAGAGAACAATACCATTCAGAAATAACCCCCCTGGCCCCATTATCCCCTTCCCCCTCACAGTCTTCCCTAGAGGGGTTATTTGTATATCCTTGAAGGTGTTTGCTTTGATCAACGTCAAATGTTCACATGCGCTTCTCAGTGGGACGCAATGCCATGCAGCTGTGCCTTCGGCGCCTGCCCCTGGGCCTATAGTGGGGCAATCCATCGATGCAGCCCTGCATTTTCCCCGTGGAGAAGCCCTGCAGGCGTTCCCTGACACCACATTTACCGGGGACAGGGGATGCAGCCCCTCCTACCTCCTCAGCTACCTCACCATCCAAAAGCAGGTCGGATTTTCTCGACTCTTATCACTGTGGTTCAGACGACCCTGAGTGTCGTCTTATCCAGGCGCATTTCTGAAAATTCTCCCCCCAATCTTGTGGAATTTCAGGCATGGGGAGAGGGGGGTTCCCTGGAACTCCGCTCAGAGGATTGAAAAAGGGGCGCGGAGGCGCTCTTCGGGCGTGGACAGATTGCTTGACTGAAGGCAAGGCCCAAGGGAGGGGTTCGGGTTTTCATTTGTGGCCGCGGGAAGCCATTTTGAACATCTCTTATCGACAAGATGAGTGAAAAAGAAGGGGCTGAGTGCAAAGCAAGCCCTCAGCTGCACCATGCCAGGAGAAGCATGACTGCACTGATTTGTGGCACCATGGAGGGGACCTGCCCAATTTTGTCTCAAGTAAAAGAGAATGACCAGTTTAAGAAGCCTACAATCAAGAAGAGTGTGAGCTCCTCTATTTGATGTCAATGGCATAATGGTGTTGGACCAAGACTTCTTCAAATTGATTCCTCTGTGCCATTCGTCGTATATGTTCTGACCCCACCAGTCTGTTGGGTTCTGAATTGCATATCCCAAGATTCAAGGACAATTGGAACACGCGCATCCTCTGGACTTGGCTTGGATCAAATCTTGCTTGCAACAGATGTGGTCGCTCAAGAGCCTCAAACCTCTTCTTTCAAATCTCTTGAATCAAATATCATATCATAAAATGGACTACTGGGAGCATCAAGTATTCATTGCAATTCCAGATTGTGCCCCTTGAGGAACAGCAGCACTACAGCGTCAGGTTGCTGCAAACCCCCTCCAACGGACCCAATTCTGTTCCCAATAGCGTCACCTGGTTTGATCTGGAGGCAAGTTGCCCCCTCAGCTCCCTCCATGCTCAAACAGGCAAAAGAAACTGTTCGGTCTTGCTCACAATGTTTCCTGACCTGACCTTCCTGCTTCTTCTTCCCCCAATACTCAACAGCGTTTCTTTCCCCAGTCATCAGCAGGGGGCCAGGGGCCCTTCGCATTGACTGAGTGAAGAGTAGGGTGCACAATGCTTTGTCTTGAATAGCCAAGAAGGCTGGTCGAACAACGGCAGAAATTTGTGGCCAGAGTCCTCAGCTTATCCAGCATTTACGCCAAGCTTGCTTTGTATATATATAAGTTATATGTTGAGACAACCTGGTCCACTGAGTGATTTAAATGATGCTATAAAAGTATTTTCAGGAATGAATTCTAGTTGAAAGAAAACATTTGGGATGTGCAGACGGGGATCATTGTCAAAGGCATTCCCCAGTGAGTCTCCCTCACATCGTCCACACACTCCTCCTGTCTCTGCTGTACCATGCTGCACTCCACAAATTTGCCGACATTTGTCATCCACCATTCTGGATTGAAACTGTCAGCACTCACCTGAAGAGGTAGACACATGTGACAGAGTGTATGGCTGCCTCTTAAGATAATCGTGTGCTTGTGTCAAGCAGAATTGAGGATGTCATTCATAAGATTTTTGCTTAAGAGGTTGGAGCAGGATGAAATGGCTGTGTGGAGTTGTTGAGTAGTTATGAATAAGGGCATTGCACACTGCCAGAGTAAACCTCTCATATGAAGGGTACTCCCTCCCCATCTCATGATGAGTTTCCAAAGCATGGCATCTCTCACACTAAGACCTAGAGGTGTCTCACTCAGTGTTTACTTGCTACAGCCTGATGCAAGCACCCGTGTTAGGATCCCTCCATGGTGGTAAATGAGAATTGCAGGCTCAACTGGACTCAGCAGACGACTGTGTTCAACTACAGCCTGCTAATTCCGGGACTGGTGGACATCAAGCCCTACAGGTTTCTCCTTGCCAAACTTTTGCCCTACCCTTTTACCCTGTCACAGAGCCAATCTCCTTCTTGTAAAGATCACAGCCTGGTGGCCCTTAGATCCATCTATGCAGCACCAACAATGAAATTGGAGCTTTTCCGCAAAAAGTGTGAGGGGGGAAGCACACCTGCTATTTCCAATAGGAGAGTAAATATTTTATAAGTCAATGACAGGCTTTTGATTTTCAAAGCCAAAATGCTTGCATTCCCACATTTCCCCGCTTTTGACCGTTCAAATTGGAGCATGAGCATGGTGTTGGCAAGATGAGGCAAGAGGAGGTATTGAGTACATCCGTGCTGCGAATCAAAAGCCCTTTTATCCTGGTCAGTTGCCTCTGGATGCACGCCGGTAAAGAGGGAAAAGGTGAGCACAATTTGCAGTGTTTCAAACGTTTCTTGTGGCTATGGACTGTGAGTAATTTGGAATAAGATACTCATGGACTCTTCTCAGTTCAGTACCCTCTTACCTCGACGTGCAGGGTGGAACTGAACTCCCTTGCCCAGCTGGTCACGGGTCTGGCACAGGGGGGTCAGGGGGGCAACCCCCGATATAAATGCGCGACTTCCTCTCCAGCCCTGCAGCCGTACGTTGTCTCCTACGTCCTCTCACATCTCAGAAGCATTGCCTCGTTTTCTGTGCCTCCTTTTCTGCTATCAACCCCATTAGAGGTACAAAGCTGATTCACCGCAATCAGCTGAGATGCCCAGGAAATGGAGGGATGCCTCCAATTTTGCGTAGAAGTTTGCACAGCTGTCAGTCACTCAGTCAGAAATCCACCTGTTTGCATGTGCAGTGCCTGCAAAACTTCGTTTCCAATACGCTTTTGTCCATAAGAAAGCCTGCAAAGATGACCGTACTTTGCAGGAACTCAATATTCAATATTGCCTGAGCGGTGATAGGCCCACATACTCTGATCAGTTGGAATGGTGAGAGGGGGAACTGTGCCTGCTTGAAACCCCCGCCACAAAACTATGCTGATTTCCCTTCTCTGACAGGTTGGCGGAGTACCTCACGCGCGTCCAGACGGACGTGGCCAATAGCTCACAGATCGATGGGGGCCTGAAGAAGGGGATAGAGTACAGGGTGCCGGAGTACAATTGCATAGTGGAGTTGGATGCATTGTACACAGGGGATGCAATAGGTGCACCGGTGGTGCTCGGCTCTGGGACCGCTATATCAGGGGCCCAGCCCACGGAGGACGACTGCTGTCAGGCTTGCCGGTGAGTCATTTGTACGAGCCTGCCTTCCCATGGCAAGAATCGCGTCCTCATTACGTAGCCAACTGGCCACCAAAATCAAGACACTGGTGAACCTCACTTTCTTTTATTCGCTCGTGGTCAGCTGTCCAGATACTCAGGCCAGACATGTTCTCCATCACCATTGACTCGCAATCAGCCCTCGCAATTGCTTTTTGGTGTTACAATTTCCCTTTGGGCTTTGCCGGCGCAGACCAGCCCTGTATTGTTCACCCTTTGGTAAGGACACACCACCGCCTTCTCCTTCGGCATAGCGCTTCTCTCAACTTGTAGCAAGCACCGTTTCTGGGAGCTCATAATTCTTGCATCAACTTCCAGGAGGCAACACATCGTCAACTCAATTGCTGTTGAACGATTATTGCTTGCCTCTGGGTGTCAACTGAAGGCACGTTACCAGGCCATAACAATGCGGCATGCAACAAAAGCTTCATGTTCTTCAAACACCCTAATTTAACACTGCCTTGAAGTCCTGCTTGTGCCTACCTGCAGGAAGCAGACTTTCTGCTCGGTGTTCAACTACTGCCCCTCCTTTGAGGGATGCCAAAACCCTGATGGGACCACCTTTCCTCCTTTCGGTTGCCAACTGAGGCAAGCCAATAACCTCAGCAGTGATCCTGCGGACTTCCCTCCAGCACTGGTGCGAGGTCCTCCAGTTGCTTTCAAATCAGGTGAGATTTGTTTGCCTCCCACAGACCACACATTATCTGTATCTCAGAGACCTTGTAGTATTTTTGACAGGGTCGCATTGTTGTGAGGAGTCAGTGTCTCCTGGGCAAATTTGGCTGTTGTGGTGATAAGACTGCAGAACTAAGGTCCATTTTATTTGCCAAAGCACGTCCCATCTGACGCATCCTCCCACATGTCCCAACATGCATGCCGTTTTTGTGAGAGGCACTTGTTCTCCCATTTAAAATATGTGCTGTGTCCGAGGTGATGTTTTCTGTTCTTGTTGGGTGTTGCTTTCTGTTTTTATTGATGTTTGACATGAAGCTTTACCTTGCGTAAGGGTTTCATTTCTTTTTGCAGGGAGACTTGCTTGATGCAGACAAGCAAAGCAAGGGAATAGGAATGGAGAGGCTTCCACGAGCTGAACAGAGACAGTTCTCGGGAAAGTCAGTGTGTTAGGTGTGTTTGAAACAACTGCAGATTGCTGTGAATTGAAAATTGCCATGAACATGAGTGTTAGAAACGTGAGACCAACAATAATTTGTGGTGGCTTCAAGGATGTGCTCATTCCACAATTTGGCAGCTGCAACAGTGGCAGCCTTGTGAACTAGAAACGCGGAGAAGAGAATGACGTTTTGCTCTGTAATCTTGCATCTACCGACTTGCAGTGCATGCAAAAATGATGGGTGTGAGATGAACTCACTGGGAACTGATGTGACGTAAAATCTGATTTACATCTTTGAGTTGACGTCAATGAGGTAGTGTAAGCTATCATAGATGGATGTTCTGCTGACAAATTTGGCTATCAGCTCTCCTGTGAACACAACTGGAACTGACGAATCTGGCTATCAGCTTTCCTGTGATCTCAAATGGATCGTTTGTAAGTCAATTGAATGCAAAGTGTCCAATTATCTGTATCATTCTCAGAACCGGACATAAGGCTCTGAGGGGCTGTACAGTGCAACCAACATCAAGAATAAGTTAGGCATTGCCATGGGCTATCTGTCATTCAAAGCAAGAACGGTGGCTCCAGTGGCCACAACACTTTGGTTCTGTCCTTGCAAAGCTGAGATTCCGCCGCAAGAACATTTCTCAGGATGCTCCCACACTGCACTTTGGCCATCAAGTAACAGCTACAGGTGCATTTACCCGACTTTCCAGAGAGAAGTTGGGTGTTATTTCTGACAATCATGGTCAACATCAGGGACAATCATGTCTGTATTGCCCCAGAATTGCAGGTCCAAAACTATGCCTATGCCACAAACCCTACAAGCCAGCTTTGGACAGATTTTCCTGCATCCTTTGCCCGGGGTCCTTCTGTGGTGAAGCGGGCTGGAAAGGCTGTTGCGTGATCTTCTCATACAGCATGATGTACCGCCGAGAGAGTTCTGCAACAAGCTCTGCAGGAGCATCTGGAAGCACCTGCATGCTTTCATATTCTTGTTCAGAAATGCTGCAGAACTTGCACTATGGAAGGGTGCAGAGCCTTAGTCAGACCTGCCAGTGCAAAATGTGGAAATTTATGTGCTACAAGCTAAACAAGGATAAGGGAATTGGGGTTTGCTTGCTCTGGCATGCAAGAGTCTGAAGTATTTAGCCAAAGATGCAAAAACATTCAGCAATAGAACAGCTGGTATTGCTTGATCTGTTGCTGCAGGTACAGATAGGCAGCCGTAATTTGCGGCGCAAGATTACCATCATAAATGAGAAGATTTTTGGGTGCCATCCTGCAATCAATGCTTTCCTTCATTATGAAAATCAGTTTCCAATAACGTTTGAGGTTTGGTTTACCTTGTCCTTGTAGGGATCACAGTATTTCCTGAACCACAGCCTGAGGAACTCTTTGTCAATGTTTTGGGGCTCCTCTCCCCTGCTGTGCCGTTCTTCGTACGTGTCTGCGATCCAGTACCTGCTTATAAGCAGATAGCTTCGAGCATTCCTGTCTTGATTTGAATCGCAAGCTAAAATTCCCAAGTGCGATTGATGGATATGAAGGCCATGAGCGAGCTCATCCTGGGCCACCAAGGACATGATCTGCCTGTTTATAGTCAGATCGAACGACACTGCTCACCAAAGACCGCAATTCCCACCAAGAGCAGCCTCAGGAGGAGTCAGGATTTTGTTCTCGATCATCCAGGCTGGTGGATGAGGCAGAGATTTGGAGGAAGGTGAAGCTGAGGGGTGCTGGGAGGTGCGTGGATGGGTTTGGGGGTTGAGAGGGGTGGTGGAGGGGTGAGGGGAGAAATCCTGACCTGCTCGAGTCTGGGGTGTGTATCTCATCGACTAGCATGATGGTCCCATCCTCTGCCGTGCCAAATTCGTACTTGGTGTCAACCAGCAGCAGGCCACGGCTGAGCGCGACTTCCTGCCCATGAGCGAAAAGGGCCAGGGCTGCCTTGCTCACCTATTGCACTCAGTGCCTGTCAGATTGGAAAGAAGCAAGATGCAAAATCAAGCCGAGCAAAACTCCTGAATGTTTATTCTAGTCCATCCTCAAGCACAGACAGCATGACAGTGTTTTTGTGAGCTTGTCAAGAAGAGGAAGTGAAGTGGATGAGTCGACAAAATTTAATCACGGATAAATAGTTCGGGAGGTTCTCATCTCCTGGCTCTGTATCTCAACAAGAGAACTATTCGTATGAGCTGATCCAAGCAGCAGCTACTCATGATGCGGAATCTGTGGACTTGATACAAATTCTCTTCACTTATATGGCCACTAGCACTCTTCTCCAACAGATTCAAATGCTGAAAATTGTGATGCTGTACTTCCTTGCCCCACCAAGAAACGGCAGGAGGGGGGAGCGGGGGTGGGGGAGAGATTCCACCTGGTCCCACTCAGCCTGGGTCATGAGTCCTGTTGCCACAATGTCAGATGGTGAAATGGGAACGTCATGATCTGCAGCTTTTGTGGTGGGTGTCAAGACGTTCTCAGCCAGCCTGTACGTCAAAACCTGGTCTCAGTTGCAGAGAACTTCGCCACAGGGGATCGGCCACAGGATAACATAATTTCTAGACCCAGCCTAAGTAGGTGCAACGAATTGCAAATGTTTCACTGATATTAGTCACACAGCGTAGAATGCTTGTTAAGCCAGTTCGTGCTTTTGAGAAGAGCACTAGTTGCAATGCCTGGACCCTGGAAAGGGTCAAGTTGTTATTTCATTCAGCATTGGCAATCCAGCTTTGATTCAGTAATTTGACCTAGTGAAAGGGCATCAAAACCTCTTTCAGCCTCCAAGCATTTATATTGTGTCTCCAAATGACAGTTGTGCATTTGGCTTTGTCAGATCCTCAGCAGATGAGGAACGCAATTTCCCTTTGGATGTCATCAAAAGACTGGACAAAATAATGCCAGCAGATTTATTCGATTGTGGTGGGTATGTCTCTGTGCTTGCTGTAAAATTTTGGATGGTCAATTTTGAAGACGCTCCTCAAATTACGATCCAAAATGTGCAAGGCACGGCAAAGTCCGATCCAGCCGATGCATGCCACAAGGGTAAGGGTAGACAGATGGATGGTGCAGGTCACCTGTCATTCTTGGTCATGCCATCTGGGAAGGAGTTGCCACAGTACTGGCGCTCCCCATTCTTGTAGTGTGTCCAGAGGGAAGTCTCTGTGCTGCCTGTATTGTAACATGATCAGTTTTTAAGATATGCAACCCTCTAGATAGAATGGATATTACAATTGACTGGTCGCAATAAGATAGATCAGATTTACGTATTCCACGGATCCTCATCAAACAGTCCTTGGTTACCAATAGTCTCAATTCCAAGATCATCGAGCTGGATTCCTTTGGAATTAGCTGGATTGCCAGATGTAGTGGCAATATTGTGGAAAAGAAGCTTGTGGGGATCCTGTGGCGGGTAGTGGGGGACCAGGGGGGAGAAGGAGGGGGG
>QAXI01000455.1:277360-296714 GCA_004335615.1 Chloroidium sp. JM | reverse complement strand
AAGAGTGGGAGGAAGGGGGGGGGGGCGTGTTTCAAGGGGCAGGTCGCACCAAGACAAAGGTCATGATGCACTCCCAGCCAAAAAGCTGCCCGCTGTTGATGTCGCTCTTTGCAAAGCAGCCCGAGGGCGTGGCATCGCTGCCGACAATGACCGTCGGGGTGAGGGTTCCTGAGAGGATGAGGCTGCCCATTATGCTGCCAGAGATCTGGCAGATGATGTAGATGATGCCCGTCCCGATGGAGATGTGTTTGGTGATGATGGTGGCCAAAGTGACCTGAGTGGCAACAGTAGAGCTCAGAAGATGCTTGAGATTTCGAATATTACTGTTCATCAAGCAGACCATAAAATGGCTGCCCGCTGTTTGCATGGTTGTGTGCACTTTTATTTCGCCAGTGATACCAAAAAATTCCAGCGCAAAGAGGAACAGGTTTCAGGTCCACAAGCATTGACAGCGCAATGCTTCATCGAGGAAAAACTTTGATCGAGAGTGATTCCCAAACATTAAGCAGTGCAAGCTACAGAGACGAAAGATTTTGGAGGAAATGTCTCACCGCAGGATTCAGATGAGCTCCGGATATGTTAGCGCAGATGTAGATCATAACGCTCAGCGTCCAGCCTGTACACATTCCAGACTCACGAAATGTAGGACGATTAGAAATTGAACGCACAATATTGCATGATAGGATAGTTTTAAATCATGGTACTCTGCGGCGAGACTTACCATTTCCAATGGCATTATTGAGACTCGAGTCTGTCGTTCCTGCATGCATCACAGATGTAAGTAAAAGCATGCCTGCACACCTAAGGCTATCATCAATGCTTCCATCCTCTTATGTAACGGAACCTCACACCAGGCTCCCACTTCTTAAAAGAACAGCTTTCTATGACAGCAGAAACAAGCCTCATTTGAGCCACGACAAAATGGATCAAAAACGAGAAAGAGGATGATGCATGCATAGAATTGAGGACTTGGTTCCGAAGTAATCTCATCACTTTTTGGTTAATTTGACGTAAAACCAAATTCAAACTGAACTGGCTGACAAACCACCTTACGCCTGGTGTGTCGTGTATCGAAACATGCATGTGGTGCGTAGGTTTTTGTGTGTGAGGATAGCGATCAGGTGTTGGTCACATTAAGCAGGCCTACCTGAAAGGGTAGTTGCGGATCCATAGAATGCAAAAACCATGGTCCCTGCAACAACATGTCATGTTTCTTTCAATTCCTTCCGCAGTAAAGGATTGTCTCTAGACCTGACCCACCTCCAATCATACGGTGAGCAGTAAAGCCCCCAAACATGTATCTCGAGATGTGGCAGATTCCCAAACTTGGCAGGTTGAACAACATCAAGTAGCACAGTGCAACGTTGCAAGTGAATGTCAGAGCAGGGACTTGCGGTCAACAGCCTCGAGTTTTCTGCTGGGGGTGGATGAAAGTGGTGAGGGAGCGAAGGGGCAAAGAGAGTACCAAGGAACTCTGCAATATATGCAGAGAGTAGCTTCCATGACCTGCAGCAGCAGGGTGAATTAGTTAGCTTTAAGTAGAGTTTCAGGTCTACCAGACAGTCTTGAGCTCTTTTCAGAGACCTAAACTCCAGGCAAGATGAGGCCACTAGAACTCATGGTCGGTCTTCTAGCCACTCTGAAGGTATTGGCAACTGGCTAATCTGCGTCAAGCAAGACGTTCGTTTTTAAAGCCTGCAATCGTACGAAGTCTGCAACGACTGCCTAGCTTCGGCCGCATGCGCGAAGCGACTGATCAAATTCAATCGGAGACTCACCTGTAGCTTCCTGTGGGTGACTGCAGAAGCCCGGGCATGGCTTGTGCTTATGGAAAGGTCCAAATCTCGGAAAAAAGGGGAAGATGGCCTCCTTGCCTGACCCTTTTCTGACTGCACCTCTGTGTAGAGGTGATTGAAGTCTTGTAGAGAGCACTGAAGACTTGCGTTCTGCTGATTGCCACAGATTCTGCGATTGGCGTAGTGAGGCTCTCATTCACCGCAGCAATGAGTCAAGAGGGGGGTTGCCGTGTGGATAGGCATTTTCGACAATTTTGCATCTTCAGATTCAATGAATGGGAGCTTGGACTCCTCATGTGATTGCGAAATTCAAGGTGCTTTCGAGCAGAGCATGTGAAAAGACTTGGTGAAGTTGTGTTCCCAGAGAAGATTGCATGCTGCAACCCATCTAGCCGTCCAGACATGTTTTAGAGAGTCCAGTTCATGCAAAAACGGACGGACAATATCAACACAGTGGAGCTGCCAGAACCCCCTGCTCTACTCGATTAGCACAGTCCATGCACCCTCCCCTTCCCCTCTAAGAGCACCCATACTCATCCTCACACTCCATTTCTTATTCCTCCTGACAACCCTCTCATTGAGCACTTGGCATCCAAACATAAGCCAATCCCATCATCTGCGGCTGCTGAACGCAACCTCTGGGCCTCTCCTCCCTCTCGGTCCCTTTCCTTGTGCTGCCATTCCCTGCTCCGCATTCATGTGACACAGAGGCTGTCACTGCACTGGCCAGCTGGAAGTCTCCTGATGAAGATTTAATCCTGCGACATAATTTTAGCACAAGGCAGGACACTTCAAGTTGCAGAAACAAGGCCGAGAAATTGCTGTCTCACATGCGGGGATTCCACGGCTCCTCTTGCATTATTCGTTGAGAGTGAAGAGAGGGTAGCCATAGCCAAGTGGCTTTCACAGGCACCTTCAGCACAGGATCCTTGCATTGTGCCTTCTTGCTTCACACCAAAGGGTAAATGGGTTCAATGCTGTCTCATGCTCACAGGTAGTGGAAAAGGTACGTTAGTTCGTCCATAATCAGCGAACCTGTGATCTGCGACACTTGCAAGCAGCAGCTCACCTGTCCTTACCTGACACAGACCTCTTGGCTCTATCCTCCCCCAAAGCTGCTGATCACTGTGATCTTATTGCCCTTCACTGCAGGCAGGTCATATGGATAACGAAGCCAGCAATCGAATCTATCCGATGTGTTGCTCATGCACCCCAGACGAGGGAAGGTAGTGAGGATCTGTTTGCTGAAGGGGGACGTGGGTACCAGGACTGAAGACACTGGCAGTTCTGCAATGACTTGGACTGACAGCTCATTTATTTGGTCTGTGCAGTCAAGCCTGTAACCGCCCAATCTAGAATGTGTACAATATTTCTGCGAGGCTCGACCTTCTGTCTCTGGCACGATTCTGCTTGGAGTGCCTTGCTTCACAGCTAAACCCCAGCAGCACCCCTTGTACACCAAATACCCAGGCCTGCCTCGCCCTGCCAGAGCGTGCTCAGCACCAGGGCAATTGCTACCTGTATTCAAATCTAAACGGTAGACAAACTAAGGAAGCTAGGTTGCTGCTTGCTGCTTGGCCACAGAAAAAAGGAATGAATTAAAGAGAGGAACTATTGCTCCTTGCTCAAAAAGCAAGTGGGTTAAAAAGAAATTTCTACTTGCTATCCGGAAAGGCATTGAAGAGAAGCATTGTCGCCACCTCCTTGGAAAGAATAGAACCTCAATGAACTCCCAGAAGAGAAGAGGCATAAGCTCTTTGACACCCAAGAGCGATGCGACACCATCCATCCAGACAAATGGCCCTTTCATTCAGTATGCAAATGGTCAGGGTAAAGGGTACTACATCACGCTTGGTGGTTCTCGGCAAAGTGAAATGAGAGCTCCTGAATCTTGTCTCCTGAAGACACGAGGGCAATTGAGTCCTCCTGCAAGTGTTTCTTGCTTTGGTCATTCCGTTCTCGCTTCCTCCTCTGCTGCTGCCAACTCCTCCAGCGCCACATGCTCTCCATGTGATTGTGAAGGGCTCACAACTTTTCAGTTTGTGTGCACCTGCTTGCTGCTCTAAAACCACTGTACATGCCGTTTGACAGTATGAGATATCAATGTTCCAGCCACAATGAAGAAAGATGATGATTACTCCATTGCCAAGGTGGTGGACTGTTTGCCATTTGATTATATGAAGTGCAATTTGAGAGCCTGTACACCAACTATGTGTGAGGTTTGTTGCTGAATTTTGAAGCAGGGACTTTTCGATGACAGACGATTTCGGCACACTCTCAAGCACTGCACTGCGCCTGCTCTTGCACCCCTAGTGCTTGCACAGATTTCCCCAATTTTTGAGGGTCCTTTTTGACATAATGAGCATCTCAATCTGTGACATGCAAGGTGCTTCCAACGGCGATGTTGGAAACATGCCTTAATAGTCTGAGGTGCAGGAATCAAATTGGCCCCACATAATTTGCTTCCCACCAAAATTAGCCCCTATGCATGTTGGCATATGACAGAGGACTGCCGTTTAGGTGGGACAAGTTTGTAATGAATTGTTGCGCCGCCTTTGCGCCGAAGCTGCAAAAATTACAACTGCTGTTGGGTTAGCATGTAATACTGGAAGCTCATCTAGAACCAAAAGCAGTGGTGCCTATACCATCCTCGAGAGAAAACAGGTTCATTATCGTTGCAGCAGTTTGTTCATCATCCCTTTAGCTGCTCCGATTATGGCCGATTCAAATTCTGTAGCTCCAATCATATTCAGTCATACTGGGAGCAGATTTTGATCTACCCCCTTGCCCCCTCCCTTTCCCCCCTCCCCCTTCCCCTCGACAACATTTGTGTGTTTGGGAAATTACAGCCAAGATATACTGATTACCTTGATAACCACTCAGTGGATGCAATCCCAAAAAGACTGTTCAATTGCTACTCTGTGCCTCCCGTGATCCCACGGGTTTTGTTGTGCGACGTCTCCCTGGGTGAGATGCCCTGATTATTGCCTTTGACTGTCACAGCAAGCATGTGAGAGCCCAACTTGCAATGGCCAAAAAGTTGTGAGATGGCCGCCAAGCTTCTGATGGGAACCACATTCTTCGACAGCACAAAGTAAGGGGAGGCATATTTTGCCATTCCAAAGGCATAAGCGGACTGGTGATGGAGATAGACCACCTAAATCTTCTCCCCCCCTGAAGATGTCATACGTTTGGTTTCTGCCTTTTTTGGAGCCTCATCCCATCCCAATTCTGCTGATCCCTGCTGCCTAGGCTGCGAATCTGCAGCATTGAAGTCTATAATGTGCTGCTGGCAGCTGCTGATCACCCCCCCTTTGCATGTGCAAGAAGTCTGGCAAAACCTTCTTTTGTCAATTGTCTGGATCAGATTCTTGTATTCGTCTTTTTCAAAAGATAGGGGCATGAGATGGATAGTGAATCTGGGGGAGGCAGAACGAGCAAAATGTGCAAGGTTTGGCATGGTGCAATGTCACTCATACGCAACAGAACTACGAACAAAATTCAGCCTTATTTCTGGCATTGCCTACAGAATACAACCCCAATCTTCCACCCTACAAACACGCATCACGGTTGGACCTCTTCGATGCAAGTTGTGGCAGTCTGGAGGATGATATCCATTACAGCCCGTAAAGCCACAGTGTGTTCCTAGATTGCTTTCACCTTAAATCGGAAGATAGGGAAGGTACACACTGGAGCAATGGTTGTACCCCTCTCAAATTGCCATGTCTTGGGACGAATTGCGGTCAAGATCAGCCACACCAAAATGCTATCTGATTCCTGACTACCCGAGAATCCGTCCATGTCAATATCAGCTATCCCGTCTGCAAACGTGCTTAATGACACTTTGGCCTTTTCAGATACATTTGCATCAGAAATACTGTAATCTCAGCCTTCCCACCTCTTTCTTCGAGAACACCAAAAGGAGATTCTTGCAAGCATATCTTAGAAGATGCTGCTGTCAAGCCCTCATCAAAGGTCTTCTACGATCATTTTGCTGGTTTTTGCAAGGCTTTGGAGATCCGCCTTTAACAGTATTGTTGGCATACTTTCGCATGAATGATGCTCGAAGCTCTAAGACTATTTCAGACCCACAGGAAAGGCAGGGAGATCCATCTGCATACTGCCAGACCCATCATCGATACCCAGTCTACCAACCTCCACCCTGGTAAAACTGCGCTGGATAGCTTTGCGCTAGGTTGTTTTGTGCAGGGAATTGGCCTTTCTGGTAGTAAGATTCGTGGCCCCCTTCTTGCGGTTGGGCGGATTGATTGTACCCACCGAAGCCTTCCGCTTGCTGCTGGGGTCCTGCTACGCCCTGTGAAGTTGTGATAGCAACTGAGAGTTTGTCCCGCCCCTGTTCACTTCAAGTCCAGAAAGAAAGTGAAACGCCTCACAAGAGCGATTTGAATTGCCATTTCTGTTCATTTGACTGGGACTGCTTTTCCAAGCTCTTCACATACAAGCTTGGCAACATGGTCCTATTCCCACCGCAAAATTGAATTTCCTGGAGAGGGGATGCAGAGCAATAAACTGAAATTGCTCCTCCTCACTTGGTTGCTCATTTGCAGATGAAGCTTTTGGGTGCTGCTGTGTTTGCTGTTTTGACAAGTCATACCAGGAGCATCATTTGTAGAATGCATTATTGGAAAGATTTTGATCTATTATGTAATTCGTTTGAAGTATAATTTTTGATTTGCTGCAACAACAGTCTTTGAATTTTGGGTTGTTTGCATGGGTGATGACTTGTGAGCCCAAAAAGAAGAGAAAGGTTTTGGAAGACATTCCACACCCTGCCAGGACTTCCATGGCTCTGGTGCCATGAGCAGTGTTGACAAGATTTTGCAAGCATCAAGTCACTAGTAGATTTCAACCCTTGGTAATCTACCCGGGAGTGCTTTTCAGAAAAGCGGAGGTATCCGCTGCAGTAAAAAATTGGACCCTTGCGATAATGCTTCAATACATACCATAGGAAATTGTAAGTATACCTTGCCCACATGTGGCAGTATGCCTGTCTGAGCCCGAGACATCACTGAAAGCAATCGTGATGCCATTGTACTTATGGGGATAGCAAGGAGAATTGCTCTAGAAACAAGCTGGTAGATCTTCTTTGAGAGCAAGTTTCTATTTTAAAATTCTTTTGCAAAGCCCTAGAACTTTCATTTACTTGTCTCAAAGGACTCCTCGCATCAGCCATCCAGCTTCTTGCAATAAACAGGCCAGCCTATTTGAGAGAGTTGCACTGAAAACTTCACAAACACCCTCATTCTGACCTTTTCCCTTTGATGGGGTGTAATTGCGAGCCTGACGGCAGCTACGCCTCCCCCCTCTTGACTGAAGAGCGTGGCATTCGCTTGCGCTTTATCCCTTTACACCCTTGTAGGGTTCATGCCTGGCATGAGAGGCCAAAAATCAAACGCTGCCAAGGAAAGCAGGGGGGAAAAGGGGAGGAGGGGGGGTCAGCCAATGCGGTTGGCATCCCCGCAGGTACCTGAGGGAAGGCAGGAGCATAGAGCTGGCCGTGGTTTTGCGTGGATGGGTAGCCCCCTGAGGGGTCCGACGGGACCGTGTGCTGTGTCTGGTACAGCCTTGCATCGCTGTCCAGGTATCCCTGCTGTGTCGCTGTGACCTTTGGTTGTGTCAACGCGGTTTCACAGGTCCAAGGGTGACCTGCACGGATGAGTGTTGAGTCGATCCCTCGGAGAAGCCAAACCCGCAAAATCATCCTTTGCGATCACCTACCCATCGCCCTGCTGAGCCAAAAGTGGACTGGGCAGAACTGAGCATCCAGCATTATTAAGGCATTGTGACTATGCATTATCTACCTGTTCATTAAGCCTACACACTTTTCTGCAAGACAAATGGTTGCTAATGAAGTTGCAGTGTGCAGCGGAGAGACTTTACAGATCTCTACCTCAGCCTGATGTGCTCTGAATATTCCCTTCTGGCGCTGGCAGACCTCTGATGCCCTCCAAAACACCCTGCCCCTCCCCTCTACTCTGGGCTGCATTTTCACATCTCTCCTCCTCAACTTCACACCACGTTGGAAAATAGGAAGGGGGGGGAGTGGCGAGTGGGGAGAAGGGGGTGGGGGACTACATTAGGATTTGAATGGTCCCGGGGACAGAATTCCACCTCTTGCACCCCTCCAATCCTCAAAGACGATGAGATGTCTGGGGTGACTCGACCCTGGAGGGAAGGAGGGGGATAATGAGGTAGGAGAAGGGGTTCTGACCTCCATAATTGGCAGCATGGGACGAACCCATCCCATAGTCCTGCTGATGTGTGCCGTAACCCTGACCGGCCTGGCGAGTGGGGTTGGGGTCCTGTTCAGGAATTGCCGGTGCAGCTCTGTTCTGCCAACCTGGAAAACCAATTCCAGATTTCTGAGCAAAGCAATTCTGCACAGTTGTGTTGAGGCGGGAAGGGAATGTTTCCACTTTGTTGCGATCCACAGCAGTGTATGGGAAGCCGGATTGTTGAGTGAAGCTTCATACACCAGCTTCGATTTGCACAGCTCCTTTGGCCTTGAAGAATTCTGAAGGGTGCTGGGAGCTGCAGAGCCATGTTTTCTGCCCTTATCATAATGCACCGGCATGAACAGAATACCGATGATGCCAAGACCTGAGTGTGGCCTTTCTCCCATCTACCAGGATCACAGCACATATGTCCACTTCAGCACCTCTGAGAGCTTTCATGCGTTTGGCGGAAAGTAAGGGGGAGGTGGGAGGGGGACAAGGCAGCGAGAGAGAGGTTTGGGCTCTGTTTTTCCATGTCATCCAGAGCTGGAGGTCGCAAAAGGGCTGAGGAGATTCACCAGGCTGGGTAGGTGCGTTCCCATGCATTTGCTTGGCAGTGCTGCTCCCAAAACCCTGGCTGAAACCCTGGCTGCTGGAAGGGTTGGGTTGCGTGGCTGGTGCAGACACCACTGTGATTCCAGGGGCCACAACTGTCCCAGCAGCAGGTACGATTGCCGGAGCTCTGGAAGTTGTGGCCTGTGTCTGGCCTGTGCTCGGCCCATATCCTGCCTGCTGCTCCTGGGATGCCCAAGCCTGGAGGCCAAAAAAGTGAGCTTGTATAATTTGAGGCTGAGAAAGGACTGCAATTGGAGCTAGACGAGCGTTATTGGAGGAAACAAGGTCAAGGTCAGGGGGAGGGGGGTCATGTGGATGGGAGTGCTACCTGAAATTGAATGTGAAACTCGATATGCTTGGAGGTTTAGATGCAATTTATCAGTGCTTGTGACTGAGAATGGCCATTTGCTGTCAGACCATAATTGCCTTGTGTGCTGCCATTTGTCGGACAAAATGGACAAACATACTGTGATGTCCTGAGAGGGAATAATCAGTGCGCTGCACTTGTTAATGGGAGCAGAAGAACTTATTAATCACCACTCAAAAGATGTGAGATGCGACGGCATCACACCTGATAATTCCAGGAGGCATCTGCTGCTTTGGCGGCTGGCTTTTGGGGAGCTGCTTGCTGATTTCCCTTGAAGGCGGTGCTCATCCCACCTGAAAACCATCAGATCCATCCAATCGCATCATGTGCTTATTGATGCAGGTGTTGCGGAGTATGATTGACACAGGAGGCATGGACTACGGTATTTGATGAAATGAGTTTATATGGATGGGCTTCAAATGCAATCGATCGTGAAGGTGATCTTCTATGTGGATGCTTGTTTCACTGCAATGACATGCACAGCATTTGCTATGCGGAGCAAGGGGGGATCACGCGATCGGGAGTGTGTTCTAGACGCTCAAGTGATCGTGCTATATATTTCCGGTAGATGTGGTATTGTTCATGCAAATCCATCAATTGATCAACCAAGGTAAGGAAGTTTGGTGAGGAAGGGAGGGGAGCAGAAGCCTGGAGGAGGAAGGTTGGGGGTAGGAGGTGGGGGATCAGGAGGGTTGGGTACTAGGAGGGATGGGGTCTGGACCTTGTGATCTAGGTCCAGACGACCTACCATTACTGGATAGTAGTGGGCGGCTTGTCACAACCTTTGTCCATGGGAGGGAAGGGGATCCGGGATCGCGTGCAGGGAGAATGGGATTGGAGTTTGTGGGAATTGGGGCAACCTGCTGCTCCGCCGGTGGGCACTGGAATCCTGCCCTTCTGCACAGAGGTCGATGCTTGGCTGACTGCCGCCTGCTCTTGCTTCTTCCCTCCTTGCAGACCAGGTCCTGCATTGACATACAAGCGAGCCTATCAGTGCCAACTTTTTTGATTTCCTGGTTTTCCAATCCTGCCTGCCAGACATACGCAGGCTCTTCGCTCGAATTCAGCTACCAATCACGTCACAACTCTGATATCTTCCTGGCAATACAGAACCGGTTAGTATAACATGCCTTCTGTACCTAGAAATTCTCAACTGATGCTCTACGATCTCTTGCCGAGTGTTCTGAAAGATACAGAGCTTCTCCCGTATCCAGAGCTCCAAGTCACACTTCAGCAATCCCACTGAAGGGAGAGCTTGAGGAAGAGGGTGCAGCAATGCATGGGCTTGCCAAATCCAATAGGGGACTCCTGGTAAAAGGCATTTTACAGCAACCGGTGTAAATGAAGGGACTTGCCAGCTTCAGGAGGTGGCTCCTGGGGCAGGGGTGGATACAACGGCACTGCAGGGCTTGCCGTGTTCCAGTATCCCCCTTGCTGTTGCTGTTGCTGCTGGGATGTGCCAGGGTTGGTGTCAGGGGTTGTGCCAGGGGTCTGCTGGGCAGCAGGTGCCATGTTCTGGTTCGCCTTTGCACGTGGCGCCACCTGCAAGCGAGTGTTTATCACAGGCTCCAAGCAGTGTGCAATTGCCAGGGATATCAGATGCAATGAAGGAGTCCAATCCATTTTCCAGCCTTTATGAAGGAGGAGAGATGCAAAGGGAAAGCAATGTCCATATGTTCTTCTACCTCACCTACCTCACTGTGCTGGGAATTAGTGCCTACTTCTCATGCAAGTGAATGGAGCCGCCATAATGGATAGTATGGTAGAAGTTGGAAGAAAGGGATTTGAAGTGGCTGAGTAATGGATCAGAGCATGCGAAGGGGTAGAAAGATCACTATACTGTGTCATTCTGGTGGTATTCATAGCATGTATTGTAGCAGAAAGTCTGTCCAAAGAGGGGATGTGGGAAAAGGGGGTGACAACCTGTCCTGCAGCCCAGGTGGTGGAGTGAGTGCCTTCAAAGTGCCGGGAGATTGGCTTGGAAGCTGTCCCTACCCTAGCCCCTTCATTGGCTGGCTGATGCCACGGCTGCACATTACCCTGCATAGACTCCATCTGTGGGTGCCCAGATTGTAAATTCCCACAGTAATAAGCATTGAAATATTTATAACGGTTCTGTGATGTAAGATTTTCTAAAAGGTGTGTTCCCTTTGAATTTCCAACATGCACTTGCAGACAAAAGGCAATCACTATGGATGTGTGTTCCTATCTGGCATAAAGGACATGAGGGGACATATAATACTGTAAGAACAAGAAAGACATGCCCTTCTTTGCTACATTGCTCGGTCCTAAGACGAACAGCAAAGGAACTGCAGTAGGCAAGGACTGCAGAGGCATGCTGGGCTTTTTCCAAACGCACAGGGAAAATAAGATGCGCACCTGGGCATAATGGGCCTGTTCCCAGGGAGTGGACTGATCATACATGCCAGAGACCCGCTCGGCATAGGGATCTCGATTCTGCCCATCTGTCGGCTGGGCCCCCTGCTGGCCAGTCCCACGCTGGCCGTACCCCTGCTGACTCATTCCTCCCTGGCTTGCATGCCCTGGGTACCCCGACTGACCACTACCCTGGGGATTTTGGGTGCCATGGAAGGGGACTAAGTTGGGCTGCTTATGATTATTTGGGACAGGCTGGGCTGAGGTATGGGGGTATGGGTTGTCATGGCCTCCTTGGATCCCTTGCCTCTCCTGCAGCATAAGCAGAGACATTGTTTGCTCTGCCTTCTATTTAGAGCCAATATTAGAGCTTCTATCGACGAGGAAGGGACGATACAACCGCTCCCAAGGAGAGAGCAGGGCAGAGCAGAGCAGAGCAGGGCAGGGCAGGGCAGGGCAGGGCAGGGCAGGGCAGGGCAGGGCAGGGCAGGGCAGGGCAGGGCAGAGCAGAGCAGAGCAGGGCAGAGCAGAGCAGGCACAGTGCCAGCAGGGATAAAATTCATAATAAGGTCATGCGTACCTGTAGGTTTCTAGCAGGTTGGTGGGCGTTGCTCCCAATCGTTGGCTGACCAAACCCTCCGGAAGCCTTGATAGGGCCCAGGCTGCCCCCAAAGCTTTCGTTGTGAGGGGCATATCCCCCCGGTCCCTCCATTTTGGGAGCCTGGAATTGACCATGGTTGACGGAACCCCCTCCTGCATCACTGTACCCCTGCTGTCTGGATAGAGGGTGTGGGGTGGATTGGCCGTAGGAAGGCATCCTGCCGGGATTTGCCCCTTGCTTCACACCCACTCCCCTGTCGTCAGCGACGTAGGGAGGACCCACACCCCTCCCCATCCCCCCAGGATGTTGCATACCCCCAGTGAGTTCCCCGCTGCCCCTACCATTTACTCCAGGGACTCCAAAGTTTCCTCCTCTCCCTGCTGGCTGAGTGGGTCCTCCCATCCCGGCTGCCCCAACACTACCTCCTGGCTGTCGTGAACCCACATCAGCTAAGTGGCTCATCTCTCCCGGTGCTGTATTCGAATTTCTGAATTCAGGGTATGTGGCAGCCATAACCCCTTGCTGATATTGGCCACTGCGCTGAGTCACACCCGAGTCCAAACCCTCTCCCCGGCGCTGCTGCTCTGGAGCGCCAAACACTGTGTTCTCTGGCCCAGGCTGGCGACTCCCAAAGACCAGTTTCTGATTCCCCATGGCGAGATGTTGGCCCTCGTGACCTCCCACTCCAAGGGCCCCAAAAGCAGGGGCATCCCCCGGGCGTGAACCCTGAAAGGGGGGCATCCGGTCATCGCGCGGGCGATTGAAGGATTGTGCCCCGGCATTCAAGCCTTGCGCCTCCAGAGAATACTGCATAGCTCGAGGAAAGGAGCCCAGATGTGGCAGGGGGTCTCCCTTGTAGTCAAAGCCTGGCAGGGGGATTCCCTTGTACCCGAAACCCAAAGCCTCCCCCTCCTCAGCCTGCATGACACCCAAGACTGCCTTGAGCATCTCAACGAGAAAAGAGTGAGTGCAGCTTCAGGGTCCCCACCGTAACCCTAATCCCCTTTCTCTTTCTGCAACAAAATCGACAGATCTGCTACTTGATTGCATCACCTACAACACACCAAGGCCGTAAAGAAGATTCTATTCTGGATCAATGCCAAGATCACAAACTTGCCCCAAGTTTGCACCAAGCTTCCAAACTTGCTCATTGGAAACAAAGTTCAAATGCTTGAGCTGTCATGCATTTTGCCCAGCCGTTAGCTGCAAATGCAGAAGATACAGAACGCGCAGGGAGCAATCACCGCCAGCAGTTGCTCGTAATTTTGTGGAGCTCCTGGGTCAAGCTCTGGAGGAGGCGTTTGTGACTGGAGGGGTGCTCCCCTGCCTTGCGAGGATCCAGGGATGGTCCCCTGACCCCTGCCATATTCCCCACCCCTTCCCAATCCTGCACCCCTAACCCCCAGCGCGCCACGCTGCTCAAATGGAGTGGAACTCCATGATTTGGCCGCAGTGGCTGTGTTGCCAAACCCTGGGGGGCCCAGAGCGGGCTGCGTGCGGAGGGGCTGCGATTCTGTGGCGTTGACACCCCTGGCCCCTCCTGCCATACCTCCACCACCCGTGTGAAGATGTCCCATCTGACCTGCACCAAGAGCAATTTATAAATAAGCCATTAGGCCTTGCAAAGAAAGTAAGCATGGTCAACTTGAACGTTACATCAAACGACAAAGCTGCTGCCTAAGTGTGACTCGGCTAGATTGTAATGCTTAGCTTGTAGTTCCAACAGAATGTTTGTTAGCATGCATGAGTGAGCTGTACAAGAAACGGTTGCCAACAGAGACCGGACTCGGCCAGTATGTGAGGATAGAATATGACTGCACAAAACAAAGTCATCAGCAACCATTCTCACTCCACCATGCAATTACATCCCCCCAGAGTCGCCCAGCTTGAGGAAGAGAGGCAGTAAAATATGATCTCTTCGGTCATCACGTCTACTGGATCATTTGTACTTCCTTTCTCATCCAAGTCTGTAGGAATATGAAGCAGAGGAATTCAGAGACCTTGGGCGGTTGCAGGAATCTTACCTCGCCCTGCCTCAGTCAAAGCCATACCCCCAAAGCCAGGGGGTCCTCCGGAAGCCGCCTGGAAGCTGCTGGCCTGCGATTGCCCTCTGCCTCCCCGACCTCCAAAACCCCTTCCATCAGTAGGGGCAGGGTTGCTGAACCCTGGGGGGCCGGCCTGTTCAATGCTGGGGCCTGACGCTTGACCCCTGCCCCCAAAGCCCCCCAACCCCCGCCCCTGTCCCTCAAACACGATTCCCAAGGTGTCAGGACCCTGGCTGTGAAGCCGAACACCCGGTTCCGGTCGATGAGAACCCTGAGGTCGCGGTGCTGGGAAACCCCTCTGTGGGCCGGGAAAGCCCGTCTCCTGGCCACCATAACGCTGTCCTGGTTGTCCGAATCCTTCCCCTGAAAGAGAAATGAAAGAGCTTACATCATCCCGACGCACCAGGCAGATCATACTCTCATACAAAGTAAACAGGAATTGCCAGCAGGCAGAAGGAGATCTCACATGTCCAAAGAGAAGCAAGCAATCCCCGATTCGGCCCATGCCAAACAATCAAGCAAGGCTCCACTCTCTCCCATGTCCAAGCCATGCTCCACAGTCCTTCAAATTCCATGCCAAAATCATCAAGAATTTTGAGGCAGAACAGGCAGGAAGTCGGACCTGGATCATCGAACACCTGCTCTGCCTGGTTGAGCACCCAGGCTGCAGCCCCCGGTCCTTGACGTAAGTGGGGCTCTTCCCTCATAGGTGGTCCCTCCCTCAGCGGGGGTCGCATGCTGATCCTGAAGCCCACATCACTGGGTTGCATGCCAAAGTCGCGCTGCACGAAGAGATGGACTTCGGGCCGGGGTTTGCCTTGACTGCCTTGACTCTGGGGCCTCTGGAACTCAGCCTGCAAGCAGATTCAAATTTCAGCCCTTCAATTGCCTGAAAAAAGAGTATTGAGAGAATGTGAGCTTGAGGATTCACCAGAGCAGCCACAATCAATGGGGAGGATTGGAAGCTCATTGAAACAGGTACAGATACTTGGGCTCTAAGAAGTAGGATAGGGAGAATATAAGGTAGGGTTGGGGTGGTTGGGTTCAGGTGCTTCAAGAGTGGGGCGGTGGGGTCGTACTGCTGAGAAAAGCGGAGAATTGGCAAATTGGGGTACACTCTACCTGTTGGCCAAATTTGGCGACATTTGGTCGAGGACCGCTCATAGAGTGCAAAGGTCCCATGCGAGGGCCAGATGCTGCTGGAGCCGCTTGCACTGTGGGACCTGGTCACAGAAGGGGAGAGAACTAAATTCAAGGTGGCAAGCGAAATAGAAATGAAGTCATCTTAAAAGGCCTGGAATGCACAAGGTCACTTTCCTTTCCACACAGCAAAGGAAAGGTATATGCTCAAAGGGAGTCTGCCTGTGAAAGATAGGACTGTGAGATCCAGCAATGAGGGTGGAAATGCTTGATGAGACACTGAGACTGCCTTCAGATATGCAGGTGAAGGCAAACTGGTATGATCAATCAATGCTCCACATATTGATGACACCTCCCAGGCATATTACTCATTGTATCACTCTGGTTGTTCCATAATTGTTGCATTGTTTCATTGAGATTCCTGCCTTCAACATTTGATCTGCTCATGCTGCTGTGCTCTCCCCCTCATGATGCTTCAAAGAGCATTGCCCAAGAATGTGCTCATTGAAGAGGCCATCAAGATCAGGTGATCTACCTGAGCCTCTTCCCCTCCCCAGGCCTTGAAAAGCTGGCTGCACACCGCTTCCCCTGCCACCTGCAGAGAAGAATTCAGGTTGACTATGACCTGATACCGCTGCCCCTGCCTTTCTTCAGGGATGAACCCCATTTGGCAAAGCATCCCCAAGAACTGATCAAATCTGGAATAAGTGCTTATGCTTATGTTGTCCAGAAGGATGCAACTATCAAGACATTGGGGTCTGAAGTACACCCCACGACTTGCAATCATAATATACTCATGTCTTGAGCTTCAGAGACTGCTCATACCCACGAATATGTGCAACAAGCAAGGGGTGAAAGGCGGTCCCACCTTGGCTTGCCGCAATGGGAATGGCCCTGGCAGCGGCTTTTTGCTGACTCCCGCCCCCAGGAGCAGCAACGATTGCTCCTCGGGCCTTCTTGAGAGCATCTGGCCCTGCAGAACAACATGCGGGAGGTAAGTGGGGCTCAGTGGGCGAGACCTTGGGGAGGGGGAATGTGTGCAATTACTCGAAGAAGCTGCACTGGACACAAGGCTACTTGGCAACGCAGGGAAAGCCGTTCCGTTCCCGTCAGGGAAGGAAGGATGGCCGCACACAGGACGACCAGGGTTGTCAGGTGACATTTCACAAAACACAGCCCAGCATGGCATACTCAGTAGTCTCACCTGGTGTGGCCTGCTCCCCCGCCTGCTTGCGCTTGGCGCTCTTCTTCGCCTGGAAGTCCATGCCCTGAAAAGCAAAACAATGCATTGGCAGCTTGTCAACGCCAGCCACCGCTCCCCCAGCGCTGGTTTGAAAAGCAAAACCAAGTTGCTCCTTCGCAGAATCGAACTACGGATCTTCTCATTACAAGTGAGACGCGATACCAACTTCGCCAAAGAAGCTCGCTACATCAAATCCGGTATTTGGCGTGTATATTGCGGTCAAGTGCTTCTCGAAAGTTTGAATGCATTGACCGCGATGGCACTTATATAGCAAATAGTGTTACTTATATCAGGCATAGCGAATCATAATACAGAGCCGTGGCATTTTCTTATAGGACACGAATTTACCTCTGCTCGCCATCTTTGAGCTATGACCTCTGCTCCTGGCAACTTCTCCTCTGGGAAAATGACTTCCTGAAAGCCCTCCTTTGGGCTGGGCACCACAAACGAAGCTGCAGTGCACACCTAATTCGACGTCGCTTTGAGTCAACCTCGCCTGCGGGTCTTTTGAAATGGGGGTGGAAAGAAAATCAGAGGAAATTGAAGCAACCTTTGGCGGCCCAGATGTCTTCCTCCGCTGGAACGTTTGCTCCCTGTGCAGCGGCCCTCCTGCGTTTTGCGGCCATCTCCGCTTCCCTCACGATGATGGCCACTGCCTTCTTCTTGAACCCCGCTGCTGTGAAGGCCTTGAGCTTGTGTTCTCGCCCACCTGGCGTGCTCCTGCAGACAAGCATTAATATATTAACACCGTTGCAAGCCGGCCCAGGGCGGACCCACGCACATGTCACAAGAATAAAACTCTCTCTCTCTTCGTGATCCCCGTCCCAAAACTCCATACACAACACTAAGAGTTTCACAGCAGCCTTCAGGATAGCCGGTTCTAGTATTGACAGGACTTGCAATGACAGCAATTCTAGGGAGAACAAAAATGAATGTACTCCAGGATTCGCGGCTTCCCGTTCAAGACATGCAGGCCCAGATAGGTTCACTGGCTGCTGAATGTAAATGCATTGAGAATTTAGAACAATCATCGGCTACAGATTGGAGGGACAGGGCATACAGGTAGTCGAGGATGAAGTTGCCGGGACGTGCAGCCGCCTGGGGCAGGATTTTGTAGAAAGCCTCGTCGACCAGCTTCATGATGGCAGTGCGCCTTTCTAGCTGCCCAGGCTTGCTTGGCAGGCCCTCTGGCAGCTGCAGGGAAACCACAGGTTTTGAGTATGCTTCAAAAGATGCTCTGTATACAGATCAGTTGGACTTGGATTTGATATCCAGCCCCTCAGCCAGCTGCAGGGTATTGGTAGATTTTTAAGGTGGTTTTGGTAAGCAAGGGCTCATCAGCAGTCCACGTCTTCTTGGCAGCTGCAAATTCAACCCAATCGTGGTGAAACGATTCACAGGAGCGTTCTCATGATGTGAAAGGGGACCAGCCAGCAAAAGGCTGGCTGACAGCAAAATGCCTGAGGAAAATCGAGATGGCGAGTTCGAGGTGTCCTTAAACCCAGATTTGGCCCCAATGCAGCACCACAGACACATCACACAAGGACCCCTAAAGCGTACCCACAACAACGGAGGCCCATGCGCCCTCACCTGCAGCATCTCGAGGATGAGCTCGGCATTGATGAGGCAGAAGCGCTTGGAGGGGTTTTTGCTGGCGTGCAGACGACACCAACCCGTCTTCCCGCTCCCTGTGAATACAAATTCACGTCGTTACGAGGATCTGAGGATCAGAGATTCACCCTCCAGGAGCTGAGGGCAATTTGCTGTCTGCTTGTCACCTGCAAGATTGGGTGCATCAAAGTCTTTTAGGCCGGCAGTGACAGGCGGTTACAGGGATTTTTGATCTATGTGGGTAATTAGTCCGTCTTGGATCACAGCCCAGACAAATCTGCCTACGACGCAAGGCATTCTGCTGAAGGAGGGAAGGATTTTAACCGTCCCGTTTTGGGTTATTTCACTTGAAACAAAAGACAAGGCTGTACCTGGGAGGCCCGTGACTGCCAGCACCTCGCAGTTCTGGGGCAGCGCCTTCACGGGAGGCCCCACCACACAGTGCACTTGCCGCCCCCTGGCACCCTGCATCAAGGTACAGTGTCATGCACCCTCCCCGGTTCTGAATTTAGCCAAGCCATGCAGTGAAGGCACGAGAATAAATCTCAACAAGTCCATGCATGAAAATTTTCCGGGCTTTGGAGTGGATGGTGTTGAGAGGGGGAAGGATATAATCCTGGAATTACGATGGAGGACACTGAGCCTGAAGGTACATCACTGCAAGTGCATAGCTGCCCCTCCTCTTCCTTTCTAATCGGCAACTCTGCTGCCAGAATTGACCTGGGGAAAACATCTCCCTCCTGGCACCCCATCCCTTCTCCTATCCAAGCTCAACAATAAAATCGCCCGCCTTCTCTAATTTGGTCTCTTGCCTGATAAGAGAGGCACCCAATGAGAAATAAAGTATGCAAATCTGGAAGCTACCTGCCAGCACAGGTGGTGATTGACTTCGCCTCCCTGAAAGGTGGCTGTGAGGGTCATGTTGCGCGCGGCGATGTGGGGGAAGAAGGCAGACCCCGCCCCCTGGGAGCGGGGTATGGAAATGGCATCCCCCAGCCACTGCCCGTTCTTGCTGAATGCCACGACCACTGCAACAACAACATGAGGTATAGATTGCCAGCACGTGTGAGTGCACGTGTGAGTTCCAGCGCATCGCAATAAGTGGGATCATTGTGATGCTCGTGAACTGCTATCCATGGGCTTGCATGAGAATACTCGCGAGGGACAAACACTTTCAGATACTTCCCGTTCGTATCACCCTCTGATATTCTTTGTATGGATGATCTTGTGACGTTCATTTGCCATTTTGGTTCCTTGGCCATCTGAAAGCATCGAGGCCAATAGGCGCAGGGCATGCGGGTGCTGAGGGGATGGGGGGGGGGGA
>QAXI01000455.1:188478-201547 GCA_004335615.1 Chloroidium sp. JM | reverse complement strand
GGGGGGAGGGGGGGGGGGTGGGAAAGCCTGGATAGGTCACTTGCCATGCATGAGTGACGAGCTGCAGCAGAGACCTGAGATTCTGCTGCTTTCTGTGCAGCATCGCAGCTCTCCAGAGAACAACACCGAGACGGAGTTTGACTTCACAGATGCAAACTACGAGATTGTGAGCCCCACGGCTTTCTCTCAAGTCTGTATATTATGTTGTCCCTGCTGGGCGGATTTCATGCTCGATGCAAGGAAACATCACCAACTCCCCATACACACCACTTGCCTTCAGTAATTCAATCTCGGCAATAGCGAGTGGGTACAGAAGCTCTGCCGCAGCCCCTGATCAGCATATCAGGCTCTATACAGCAACCGAGTATTCTAGTCCTGTACGAGCAATCCGTTACGCATTTGCAGCCCCTGCCTTGTCTCGCTGTTCACATCACAGAGGAAGACGATCAATGATTCGCAGGCGGCAGAAATAATCTCGCATTACCCTTGGAATTACAAGGCCAGCGCAGTCATCCCCCTGCTCACGCTGGCACAGAACCAGAACAAGGGATGGCTACCCCTGGCGGCGATGAACAGGGTGGCGGAAGTCTTGGGCATGGCCCCCATCAGAGTGTACGAGGTGAACCTTTTTTCCCCATTTTAAGGGGATAAGAGCATCGAAAGTAGTCTCGAAGATTTCTGACAAACTCGGCAATACAGGAAAAGCCATGCTTCTGTATTGTACAAGGTGGACAAACTTCCATATATTATTCACCTTTGATCTGGGACCCTGGCATCTTCTTCACTCATGGACAAATTTTGAATGCATTCCACAAGGGGGTGTGAAACCATGCATCACTGTTCCATGAAAAAATACAGTGCATTTGTGAGTACAGATGTTCAGCAAAGCATGTTGCGCCCAACGTTGGAGCGGTAATGTGTCAAAATACTTGGTTGTCAGGCCAATTTCATCGACACAAGCGCATGTAAAAAACTCAAATCTAATAGGGAGGCGGCCGCAATTGGGGCGACCTAGGAACGCTCCAGAATGAGCTGTGCGGCAGCGATTGCAACTTTTGTTGCGGCACTATCCAGGAAAGCTATGCACAGAGCCAGCGCAAGAGCTTCACATTCATGGAAAAGTATACTGTCAAAAATCCCTCACATGCAGTGTTTAATTTTTTAATCATGCCTGCAGGTGGCCACGTTCTACACGATGTTCAACCGCAGCAAGATGGGCAAGTACCACGTCATGGTGTGCGGCACCACCCCCTGCATGCTGTGCGGCTCCCGGACCATCTACCAGGCCATCAAGGACCACCTGGGGGTGGACTACGGCCAGACCACCCCGGTGAGCATTTTTTGATTCCAGTAAATTGTCGGATGTCTGGGCTTTCTGGACCATCTTACCTTCAGGACGACCGCTTACTGAGTTTGCAGAAATTGGGATTAAAGGATGTAAGGGTCTCGTCTACCAGGCCATCAAGGACCACCTGGGGGTGGACTACGGCCAGACCACCCCTGTGAGCTTTTTTTATTTCCTGGAAGCTAGGGTTGGTCTGGGCTTTCTGGACCCCCTCACTCTCAAGACAAGCCCTGAAGTAGATTCCGTCATTTGGAGAGAGAAAAGAAGTGGGAAAGTATTATCAAGAAAGCAATTATAGTAGTGGTCAAGGATTACCTGGGGATGGACCACTGCCAGACCACCCCAGTGAGCGTCTCAGTGCCTCGAATTTGACTCTCCCACAGATTTCTTGGACCCTCAGGACACTCAGGACACACCATCAGGAGATTTGATGGAGCAATAAAATTTTCTCAGAAGCAAGCATCAACCAAGCCATCAAAGACCACCTGGGGTGGACTACGGCCAGACCACCCCTGTGCGCATTCATGACTTCCCAAAATTGACAATTTTTTCGGGGTCTACATGTCCAGAAAATATCTCCTCCTCAAGGCAACCCTGAAGTAGACTCCATGAATTGCCTGGAATAGAATCCAGGGTTCGCCAACAGAGAGCTGAAGGACTATACACTTAACCGTTGAGGGGCACATGGGGTGGGATTGGGGTAAGACCAATCCCTGAAGAGCAATTCCAATCGCTCAAGGCTGATGTGCCCCCAGGCATCTCAAATCCTCGTAATCTCAGGACATCCCCTGAATCCAATCCATATATCGTTTTGAGGTAATAACAGAAAATGCCTACCCGGCCATTTGGGACCAGCCAGTGTAGGACAATGGCCTGGCCAAACCAACTCTGTGAACAGTCTTGGCTCCTTTGCTTCAGAGCAGTATTCCTGAACGCCGTGCCCTTCATCTTTGCTGGAATCTTAGGACAGAATGACCTTGAATTTGATACCGCAACGACGATGGAAAGCATAGCAATAATTGTTGCGGCGCTGTGCAGGACGGGTACTTCACCTTCAGCGAGATGGAATGCATGGGGTCCTGCGTGAACGCGCCCATGATCGCCGTGGCGGACTACACCAAGGGGGTGGACGGCTTCTCCTACATCTACTACGAGGACCTCTCACCCCACGATGCAGTCAAGATCCTGGAAGATCTCAAGGCCGGGAAGACCCCGAAGGTGATTAACGATCAAACCCCCCCCCCCGGGCACACTAGTACCCTTAATTCTCCTACATCTACTACAAGGACCTCTCGCCCCACGATGCCGTCAAGATCCTGGAAGATCTGAAGGCTGGGAAGACCCCGAAGGTGACATATCCAAACCCCCCTTCCCCTTGTCGCCATCAACTGATGCCTTTCTGATACTACAAGGAACTCAGGCTTCACAATGCTGTTAGAATTCACTAGAATCTCAAGATTCGTGAGGTACTGCTGGTGATGAGCAATCCCCCTCCAGAGCCACTCTTTTCCCCTACCCTCGTAATGTGCAGCATCAATGCTGATGACACTGTGTTGAAGATTGCTCGCCTTGCAAAAGATGATGCCAAAGAGCAGTGAGAATGCTTGACCTCCCAGCTATGGAAAAATCCGTCTCTCCTGGCGAGAAGGAATAAAATGTCGATCGCCCAGTCTTCATGAAAATGCCAGTGACACAAGTCAGGATAGCATGCTAGAATGGACATCACCTCTTCTGTGGTCATGAATTGCCTTCAGAGTCCCGCAAGCTTGATTATTGCCCTGAGGAAACAGCCGTGCGGGCCGACAGGAAAATCAGGGAGAACGGAAGAAGTTCGTTGTGCCTTCTTACCCATACCCACCTGGTCTTAATATGGTGTGCATGGCGCAGAGAGGATCGCAATACCGCAACAAAGCAGAGCCGGCAGGGACGGTGAACTCTGGAGAGTGGATACCCAAGGCAGCTGGTGCCAAGACCCTCAAGTTCGAGTCTCTGGGCGGGAACCCCCCCGGCCCCTTCTGCCGAAATCTGGACGATCCCCCAGCAGAGGCGGCACCCGGAGCAAGCCCTGGGCCGCCCCCTCCTGCCGCAAAGGAACCCCAATCCCCGCCACCCAAGACCCCCCCTCGCGGTTGAGATCACCGCAGGCTGCTGGTTGGCTCGATTTTAGAACTGTCCCTTGCGATGTGTGAGGACCCTGTGAGTGGCTGGTAGGTGAATGGCACGATTGACTAATTCCCAGAGGAGAAAGTGTCATAGCATTTCCTGGTCTGTGCAGCGCGTGCGTTTGCCATTGCTACGAATAACCGTCGTCGACTGCTTCCATGTGCAATCAGCCAGAAACCTGGGAGCCTCTTTTGACGTACTCTACCAGAGTGTGAACGCTTGATTTTGGTCAGTATACTCGTTTGCCTTTTCCTTCCGCCACTCAAGCGAGACCTATTGAGACCAATGAGGGAAGCTGTGGTGGGAGAACTGGTTTATAAAGGCTGTCCTCTGAAGCACATCCCCCTTGGTTTCCCTATTCCCCTAGAGTACACATTCACGAGACTCATCCAAGGAAGGGGCAGCCTTTATTTGCTGAATGTGTGGGATGTGGGCATAGCACAGTATTTTCCACCACAGCAGCGACCAAGTGTGTAAAGAGACATGAAACGAGCGTTAGGCGGGAGAACGATGGTGACTTGGACAGACCGAAATTCAAGTTTTCAGCTCACAGCAAAAGACTCAATATCCGCCGTCACAGCTTCCTGAGCTCCGTCGGTAGAGCGCCTGACTCATGTTCGGGAGGTCACCAGTTCGATCCTGGTAGGGAGCAACTTTTGCACCTCGTTTTCAGAAGACATATCGACTATCCCTAAATTTTGATGATGATGATGACTACTGCGGTTTACTCGAAAAACGCAGTGCTGGCCTCATGTTTCGGACCTATAAGCGGACCAAAAAAAAGTATATTTTCCCCCTTTTTTTAAATTAAATATTCGTGTTTATTTATTTATTCATATTTGTACATACTAGCGGAATGGAGCGCATGTGACAAATACTCACAAGCTGGCTGAGTGACCCTGGATTAATAATGTTACTATCAATATATCAGTTTATTGATTTACATTGAATTTCGAGCTGGCATTGTATTACCGGACCTATTGTGATTGGCTTGAATTCTTTGCCTATCCACAATTTAGCTCCAGTAAATAGCAGTCAACACATTGTTCCTCCAATTCACCCTAATCAACCATATACCCCTCCACACACTCATACATGGCAAGGGAAGCAACTGTAAATCGCAGCCCCAATCGTTTGCGATTGGCTTGTATGTTATGGCGGAATGCCAGTACTGAGCTCATAAGACAAATACCTCACCAGCAATGGTGGGAAGCAGGTTAAAGCAGGCGTCATGAATGCAAAAATGCAAGCCAAACATTGTGACAATAATACTTTGAAGAAACAATGATCACTCACAACATATTGTACAAGATCACTTCATTGATCAAGAGCTGCTTGCTGGGCTGGCTTCCTCTGTTGCCCGGAGCGTGCTTTCCAAGCTCAATGCCAGGTTGTCCCCCTGTGACAATGCCACCCAGGCTGCGATGGCGGGAACGTCTGGATAGAAAGGAAAGCTGCGGACGAAGCACTTGGCAGTCTGGAGCGCCGTGAGCTTCTGCATCCGACAGGGATGGGTAAGATCGGAACTTGCTCTTCCAACACGTGGAAAACCTGACATCATCTTTGAAATGCATTTCCTCACATTAGAAAGCACACAGCATGCAGCAACTAATCAACCTCCAAATTTCAACAAGAGACATGAGAGGCATGCAAGTGGAGTAAAAAGGGCCCAAGCCTCTGTCGAAATTTAAGAGGTGGACTGGCAAAGCTGCCAGGGGAGAGATTCTGAGAGCTGGGGTGCTCGGCAAATGCTGTTTGGATGGGAGCAGAGTGCGCTCCAAGCACAATCACATGCATGTATCAGGCAGTGGGAAGAAAGGGGGTGGATTGCCTGCATGAAAAAGGTGACGATGAACTCGTGGATCAAGACGTGTTCCGCTCGCAGACCCTTCTTCAGCTTCTCCATCAGGTCCTGCGCCTGAGCAACCAGAGCAAGACTTTATTTACAGTACTCGTCATTGGCTTTGAATCTTCCAGAAGGAATAATGCAGTGCAAGACTCATTGATCGTTTTTCTTAAGAAAGAAACCAGGGGGCCAAACTTCTCTTCAGCTCTACAATATCTGCCTTGCAGGTTTCCTGAGCTGCCCAAGGTATTTGGACAACATACCACCATGAAATGCCACCAAGAAAGAGGACGAAGATCATCCACTCATCAGGAAACATAAGCCCGCTACTGAAGAGCAGAGGCGTAGGGATCAAACCTGGAGGTACTTGCAAGCAGCTTCGTTGCTATCAGAGCCCGAGTGTGTGGCCCATTGCCGGTGGATGTCCTTGCGCTGACTGAGCAGACTGCTCACCCTGCCGCAGAGCAAGGCCTCGGCACATGCTGCAGATTGGGATCAGGCCAGGCCAGGCTGGGGGGGTGGGGGGGGGGCGTGCAGGCGGGGACATCCAACACTTAAATAAATGCTGCAGATTGTGATCAGGCCAGGCGGGGGCAGGCCCATGAGACCACTACTATCAGTGAATTCCGTCTCGCCAAAAGCATTTCCTCTCTTTTGCAACCTATGTCTTGCTGTGCAAACCCAGCGACGGCAACCCCTCGGCAGGAATATGCCCAGAAATCTTCCTAAATCAACAAAAAAAACAAAAGTCTGACCTGTCGTTGAACCCATGCCAGAGGTGGCAAATTTTGCGGCTCTGTTCTGGGCTCAGACCCAGCGATTGGCTGATTACTTGCCACCTGCAAAATCAAGTGCTCATCAAACTTCGATGCAGTGGTGCCTTGTACTGTACTTAAGTGTGGAAATTATCTGCCTTCTTTGGAGGCAAGTCACTGATGTCCCTTGGGAATGACATGCAAAAGGATAGCATATCCTTTTGAATCTTGGGATAAAGATATGCTATCCCAAAACTCATTCAAAATATCTCAATGAGAATGAACGGCATGAGTTTGGCTCAAGGAGAAGCCTCAATTCTTCGAGCAGGAGATGTTGCCAAAGAGCGTAGCAATTGAGAGTCTGGCACTGAAAGATTGGCTTTGTCCTACCCCGCTCTTCTTTTATACTCAAGCTGCAGCGTCTTTACTCTTTGATGGCCCTTCGGTGATCGAAGCGATACTTTAGACATTCGGGATTTAGAAAGGGGAGAGGGGAGAAACTTGCCGGTTGGTGGGTGCTAATCCCCCTGCTGAAACCCTGACTTCCTCAATCATGGCCTTTGCAATAAACCTCTTCACGCTCTGCATGTTCGTCAGGGCCGCTCTGCAGGAACCACATACCGCTTTGATAATGTGCAATGAATCAGGCGCTGTGTGCTACCCTGGAAGAGCACAATGAAAGGCAAAATGTCTTGTACCTCCCCACTCTCCTTGCTGCCATCCGTGTACCTCTGCAGCCAATGTGTAGAGTCGTTGAGGACTCCCGACCCTTCTTCCGCACCACGCAACTCTTCTCGTCACTCTGGCTTCAAACCTCTCCAATTTGTCACCTCCCTGCCTGTGAGTCCTGACAGGGTGAGTCGATTCCCCTGTGCCTGCGATCTCTGATTGAGACCTGGTCAACGAACAGACACAATGACTGCAGCCTCTTGCTGTGACACTTGATGATCCCTGTCGACCCCAGCGACGATGGCGGAAAAACATGGAGAATCGGTCCGTTGCTCCTGTCCAACAAGACGTCGCCCAAGCATGGGGGGGGTGGGAGCACCTGATGTACAGGAACAGCAGCTCCTTCTGAACCAGCTCCTGTATTCGATTGATGACTTCGCCAGGGGGGTGGGGGTTGCCCTCCACAGACACCAGCAGCACGGCGACCTCCTTCACGTAGGTGCTCCAAAACCGGGCAAGGTCCCGGTCCGACATGTCCTTGATCTGCGAACAGGCGGGCTGCTGGAAAACGGATGCCTGCCCTGCCCGATTCGAATGCCAAGATTCCGAGTGGTCTTGACGCTCCGTCCCCACGGAGTGAAAGCCGTCGTGCCCCGTATCTCTGTCTGCCGTGTAGATGGCAGCGCTTTTGTCCGATTTCCAGATTCACAAAGTAGACTGGGACACACCTCGGCAAACTTTGGCAGAAACGGGTGAGTGCAAAACCCAGCAATACACTTGTCATCAAAGGGAGCAACGATAACACTTTTTTTTGGGCAGTGAGATATGACAAAACCCTCGCAAGAACATTCCAGTCGGTCATATCTTGCATCGGCATGCTGTTCTGAGTCGAACAAAACAGGGGGAAGGTTGGAAAGGGGGCCCACACCTGTGTTGGATCCAGAGTGATGGTCTCCCTTTCCCGGTAGGTCAGGGTGACGCCACCCTGGAAAGCCCTCGACAGGTGGTCTTCCTCCGCCTCTGCGTGCATGCTCTGTCTAGCCTTCACCTGCCACATACTTGGGTTTGGACACGAGACTCCATGAATGACATATCCTCTCTGTATGATGTGTTTCCTGCCAAGAGTTTTATGCCTATTACGGGTCATTCTGGTATGTTATGGTGAGAGCATCAGTCGGAATTGATCTTTCTGTTCTACATGTTCAAACAGGAATCACCTGGATTTCCAGAGTTGGCTGAATGCAATTCGCACAGCAAGAATATGGACATGAATTGAACCAGCATCGTGGAATTCGTGTCTCTCTTCGAGTCATGGGAGGGCAGGCCAGAGTAGTTGATTGTGACTATGAAGATAAAGATAGAGTGTCCTTCTTGTTCATCACATTGCACTTGTCATGCACACCCAATCCATTTTGCCATGACATTAACATCAGATTAGTGCTGTAAGCCAGGATAGACCTTGCTGAGCTCTTCGTCCCTCAGGCGGCAAGCGCTCTCCAAGTATGCCTTCCTCCTCTCCAGTTCTTGCTTTTCATCCTCAGCCTTAGAAAGCTTTGCATTCAACTCGGTCATTTTCTCCTGCAAATGAGATAGGATCCTTGATGCAATATGGCATTTTGAGCTATGGATTGGAGTCTGCACTTTGAATTCGACGGATCAAACTCACTGAGACTTTCTCGAGGTTGGAATTCCCAAGCCGTGTCTCGTTCTCAAGCAGCTTTTGCAAAGTGGATTTGTATCTGAGTATTAGCAGCAACCCTCCATGTCGAGTAGCTTGCAGCATCAGCTCATGGATCAGTGTTTCTTGAAACGGGTATAGAATCATTATCATGTCACTGGGATTGGTTCCCTCCTGCACCACCTCCTTTAATCATCCAATAGACACCGATCTGTGCCTAAAATGAAGAAGGATCACTCATCTTCATGTGGGCAAAAACGCATCCAGGCACGTCATCATAACCAAAAAATCTGCGAAAGAAAAGTAACTTTATTACCTTCTGCCTGGCCCGAAACCGCCGTTGCGCCTGTTTGTTGCGCTCTGCATGCAGCTGCTTGAAGGATTTGCCAGAACTCGTCTCCTCAGCCCCGCCTGTAGATTTCAGAGTTCAGATTTGGGATATATTTTACCCAACAGATATTCAGCCAGACTGGAATTCAGCTGCCGAGCACTGAAAGTTTGCAAGACAAGGAGGTTCTGCTTGAGGAGATTTAGGGTACAGAGATCTACGACCAGGCTGAAAGCTCTATGGGGCTTTGTTGCATGCACATGCATGGGGTCGGCCTTCGAAGAGAGCCAACTTGGCAATGTATTCACATCCTCTCCACATGGACTGTGCCTCAAACCCTAGTAAGAGATCACTAATGCTGAGGATGTGGAAGCTGTTTGGAGTCTTTAGTGTATGTACTTACAATTGAAAGCTGATGAGTGAAAACTGAAGACAAACATTAACACTCAGCGCAATTGATTCTTGGGCTTCTGCCACAGCAAGGCACATTTATCCCTACCCTACCATTCAGGTATACTCAATGAAAAGCTTATTTGCAATCTGTACAGCATGCAAAGAAGGATGTGGTTGTGGTGCCATACACACTTGATTCGATTCAACATGACCATCTCCAGGGTCCCAATCCAACGTTCGTGATTACTGGTGAGAGGAGGCATACTGTTGCGCCTAGGGAGGGAGGCTTCTAGGCTGTTCTGCCGTAGCGAGGCGCTGTGCAGACTCGCCAGGGTGTCGCCAGGGGAGGCTTCAAATTCCGGGAGGGCCCTGAATGCAATTCATGCTATTCCAAGGGTGACAGGACTGCTGTGTTGCGAAGTCTGATCTTATAGCACATCGCATTCTCATATTCGGTCAAAACAGTCCCATTACCCTTACGAATCAGAGGATAGTATTCCAATACAGAAATTGTTATTTTTTGCAAGCAAGATATTACCCCTCCAGCTACCTCTACAGCAGTGAGGAGCTAGGGAGATGCCCCTTGTAGTTCTGATTGCCTGGTAAACCCTAAGACGTATGCAGAGCTGTCTTTTTGGGCCACTGCAAGAAAATTACTTTGAACAGCACATCCTGCAGTTGCGAGTTCTCCCTTGCAAAAGTTGGAAACCCACCGTGACTCTGAGAAGGGGAACCCCCCTTCTGCCATCCCAGGATCTGCCGACTGGCTCAAGATTGGCCAATGACCCCATTCCTGGTTGCCGATGGGGATAGGGTTGCTGGCAAACCCTTGCAAAGGTTCCTGCATGCATGCATGCAATCGATTCAAGAAATGTAAACGAATGATGGCGTATCGCAGTTGTTAGTGATCGGATTTCCCTTATACTCCACGGACTGCATCTTGTTCTTTTTGTAAGTAGAGGTTCAAAGGTACGGCAGTATTAATTGCATCTTGCTAGATGATCAGATTGTTTATTCTGGCCCCAGACCTCGATTCTGGGCCCTAGGAAACCTCCCATGGAATTTGCAGTATTTGGAGCAGCAAGAGTACAATACCTTGCCACTGCAAGGGACATCGGGTCTTACTGAGTTTATGAACCAGGACTGGATTCCATGTCATCTTCAGCTTCACCGCCATTTCAAACTTCTGTCAATAATGCGCAACCCACTGCGTCCTGATCGTAGACTTCATGATCAAGAATTATGGTGTTTTCAGCCAGCAGAACTGCAATTGCACCCTCACCGTCTTGGTAGTGGTTGGCGCTTGACTGATTTGCCACAGCGGACGCTGTGTCTGTGATTTGGTTGCGTCTGTGTCCAACCCACGCACCTCTCCAGCAAAGTTTCTCAAATCTGCTCCCCAGTCGTCCGAGCCTTTTCCGACCATGGGAGGGAGTGTTTGTGTTGCTAATGCATTGCTGTATGTGTGCTGAAGCCTGAAAATGACGACAATCAGCGTATCCAAGGCCAAAGTGCCCTTGCTTGCTCTGCACTTATTCCTCTACAAGGTGATTCGGTAAGAATGCCAAAGCTCCCCGTACAAGCAGTTGGCTGCAGGATTAGAATCGCAGAAGCTTTCTCGTCCGAAGATTTGCCCCACATGCATGCGTCCCGGGGTAGGGGAGCCCGTTAGTTTGCGGAAGAGAAGAAAAGAAGTGACAAACCTTCGAGAGTCTGTATTTCCCGACCGTCGCTATTTGTATCCTTCATGTTACCGTAATCGTTTGAGGTGGAGTCAACCAGGTCGTGCAAATCTGTTAGCCAAGTGATATCTTCGCCTGGCTCCACATGTTGAGACTTCTCCGTGATAGCAGCTCTTCGCAATGCCTAGGCAGTATAAGATCCGCCGCTTACTCGCTTGAACAGGTGTGTTTTCGTGCATGCCTTTGCTGCATTTGCCACTTGTTCCAGCATTTCCGAGCTTTTTTTGACGAGATACGCCAATTTGCAAAGCATGATACTGTGCAGCATTGTAAGAGGGTCAGATCAATCATCAGACCTTCATCCCTTGCTCAGCTTGGCACACAGGGACGATTCCAATGGCTTTAGTAGCTTCAAAGCAAAGTCTGCAGGTCTGCTGATGGCGGAACCAGCGCTCAACGACTTCCTGGACAGCTTCTTATCCAGCCCTTTAGACTTCCAGTCCAAACATGCAGACCCCTTCCAGTCGAATCCAAACAACTACGTCCAACACCACGATGAAATGGTGACACACTCTTTGCCCCTCTCTCCGCAGAGCTTTGTTCTTGCATTTCCTGTAGTCTTGCAGATGTTCACAGAGACCCTGCTCATCTCGGTTGTGTAGCAGCATGTGATGGGCATTTTCATCTGCTTGTGTCAGTATGTCACCACCCCCATATCAAAATTCAAGTCCAAAAATATAGGGGCAAGCTGAAGAGCATCAAAGTCACTGAGATGGATAGCGAGCTAGGCCAAAGTTGCCAATGCAAGCCCCTCCATAGCTTCCATTTCGGTCAGAGATGGCTCTCCTGTCTGCAGGTGGGAAGGGGGGGTGGGTTCTCCAGCCAGCAATCCCTCCCCCAGACGCACCTCCCCAGCGACAGATTCCAGGCCCAGAGCTTCACAGATGTCCTCACGAATGTGGCCAACGATTGGCGGGAACCGGAGGCGGGACCTTCCAATTGGGGGCCAGAGTGGGGCGCTTCGTTCACGGATGCCGGCAACACCTTTACGGAGGTCGACCCCTCCGGCGGCGCGTCGGGGGGGTGGGGGGCCTCCTTCCCGCTGCCCCAACCCCAGGCGCCCGAGCCCGACAGGTCGTGGGGGCACCTCCCTGAATCCAGCTCCAACAATCTCCACGCCATGCAGGTCACCTTCTTAACCTCATTTTAATTGTTGGAGTGCAAAATTCTTGTCCTCCTTAAAGAAATACTTTTGATGAAAAATGAATCTCACGGTCATGGATGCCAGGCTAAATGGGGGAGTCCAGAGGGGTGTCCTTGGCAGCAGCTGAGTCTCAATCACACATCAGTGTAGGTTGTAGATGACAAATGCCAGCTTGAACAAATGCCTCCAGCAACAGCGAGGAACTGGGGTCATCAATGCAAATCGATGTATCTGATGCTGAGACGACAAGCATTCCAAGTGTTGTGGTTCTAGGCACCACTGTCTCCGCCTGGCAAGCTTCAAACTGCCCATGCGAGAAGCCTTTCAGAAGCCAATGGATGCTGCTTCGTTCGGCTGTATCTCTTGCATTGCCTTTGCCTAAAGTCTTTGTGATGCCTCAGGCAGAACCCCTAAACCCTTCTGCGAGAAGTCTCCCCATGAAAAGCCTCACTCCGCCTGCAGGCTGCTTCCCCCTTCCCAGGCAACGAGGGTGTGGAAAGTGACAGGGACTCGGACGCTGGGCAAGCGGAGCACCCCTACCCCCCGAGCAAATCCAGCCCAAAAGTGAAGGATAGCAAGGAGACTGTGGCGGGCAGAGCTGAACAGCGGCGGACCAGGAAACGTGAAAAGGTGAGAATAAACGACCAAAACCTCATGCGCCAACAGGGGTGAGTAATGCGAACCTGATAACTGACAGAAGCACAGTGGCAGGGAGAGCAGCAGCAAACCAGGAAGCAGGGATTTTTTGCCTAGCAGAAATATCCTCTGCGCTGGTACCTAATACATTCGTAAACCACACCGTGCAATTGTCTATCAGCTCAATAGAGAAGTCTGAGTCTCGTACTGTGATTATTGGGTAACATCAATGGCGAGGCATCTATCAAAGTTTGATGCAAAGCACATATGAAGGGCACTGCCTTTCTGCCTTGAGGATTTTGTCAATGGTAAATTTCTCAGAACCAGCTTTTGCAAAGTGGGAAAGGGATGATGGGGGGTGGAAGGGGGG
>QAXI01000455.1:168888-186873 GCA_004335615.1 Chloroidium sp. JM | reverse complement strand
CCCCCCCCCCCCAAAACCAGAAAGGTTGGATCCATGGGTGCTATATGATGCAATTCCCAAGATTCAGTTTTGTCTGCTTTCATGCCGAGATTTACCAGTCTTGATCACTGTGAGATATATGAAATCTGGGCATGGGGAGGCAGAAACTTGGTTGATGCTGCAATTCAAACTGCCGAATCGCACATTTTGGCTTGGCAAGAAGTGATGAGCAGACAGGATTACCAACTCAGCTGCAATCTTGCATATGCACATCTCTCACATCTTCTCCTACTGTCACCCTTCAAATTCTGAAACCAGCACAACATTGATGTTATGTTTGCAGATCAGCAAGTTGAGCGAGGCGGAACTCATTTCCTTATGGGCGATGTACGCTCGGACACTCAGGGAGCTGCTGCAATCCGGGACGGCATGTCAAAACGGCAGTGAGCAGCAACGCATCATACAGCGCATACACACTCTGCAACGCGAAGCCATGCTCCTTAGCATACGGTGTGCCTCCACAAAATTTTATCTGTATTTGGTGGTGAGGAGCATCCTGTAAGTGAAGGTGGATAAATTGCTTTCATGATGTCCAGGAAAACCTGTTAAATAAATATGACAACAATATTATGTGGCACACCATTGTTGTAGCCACCCTCCCATAGAGTAATGATCATTGGGATATTTGAATACTGTGCATCTTCTTTGCAAGGAGTGATGTGGCAGTTGCCTTAGCCTGCACACCATGCTTGCCACAACATCTGGTGTATAGCTTGTCACTGCACGTAGTTGTGAATTAAACATACTGGCAGGCTGAAGGATACTTGAATCAGAAGGGAGCACTTCTCCTGTAGGAGCTGATATTGTCACACACGCTGCAGGTCTGCGATCTCAAACCTGAGGGTCTTCAAAAAGCTGTGTTGCCGAGGACGGCTGGACGGAAACCCAGGCGCTCCTGATGATGAATTCTGGCAACACGTATCACCACCCCTTCCCTTCCCTTCCCCCCTGCATTGTTGACTGTGCGACCGAGAGCCAGCAGCGCAACTTTCCGCTCAGAAGCTAGGAACAGGAATGAACACAACAAGCAGTTGGACTGTTCAATCAATGAAGCGAGGAGTGGATGGCACTCCAATATGCTTCATCAGATCTTTCAAGCCCCCCCCCCTCCTCCCCCCCAATTCGGAATGAGCAGAATATCTGTTTGGTATTTCCTATCTAAGACCATACTTCATTCTGATGCCTGACTCTCAGATTTTTCAGAGCCCAAATTTGGGTGCCTTGTCCCTCCCTCCGCATGTTGATGCTTAATCTCAAGATGCACTTTATAACAAGACAATCTTCAACCGATTTTTTTGCCACACAACCTGACCCTGCTTGGTGTCCTCAATTCAGAGATTTCCGGCTGTACTAGCCCGTAGGTGAACCAGAGCTTAAAGCTGACCGCCAATTAGCAGAGTGTCAGACATAGGGATGCCCTGAAAATCTGGTTCAGGCTCCTAGATGCACACCACAAAGCCTTCCTGTCTTTTGGGAAAAGCCCAACTGCGTTGGTCTGCAGGTAAACCAGAGCCTCAAGCTGACGCCCAGCCAGCAGAGCCTGGTCCTGGAGCTCTGGCAGAGTTTCCAGGGGCGCATGGGCAAGCTCATGGAGGTGCGGGCCAGCATCCACTCCTGCATGCAGTCAACCATGCCCGACGGCGTTTTTGGCCGCTCCTTCGCCATCAACTTCCTCAAGGTAATTGCCCCACTCATTGGTCCTTGCCTTGTGCAGCACTGCTTTGAAAATTAGGGAGTGCTGCAAACAGATGAAATGCGAGCCTGCCTCACTGGTCTAGCTTGCTTTGCCGCTCAGTTCCTGTCTGCTCCCGATTTTGGGTATGAGCTTGGTAAGCATGAGAAGCATTCTAAGCTACAACTGATGGAAATCCTGTCCAAAGCCCGCCCTTCCCCTCTTCAGATCCGAAAATTTCATGTCTTTTCAATACAATCAAATGGCTTTTTGTTCAAATCAGAGAGTCAATTGGGGCACTGTGTCTTTTCTGCATGCTCATCATGAGCCCCTCATGTTTCCATATTTCATTTTGAATGAATACCCTCGGACAATCCCTTCCAAAGAGGTGAGAATGACTTGCAGGCACACGAGCTCATGGACGCGCTGAAATACAATTTGCGTCAGGAGCACATTGTGCTGTGTGACATATTTTGCAGCTTCCACAAGATCCTCACCCCTGTGCAATGGGCCACCTGTATAGTCAGGTACGCACCCTGCAACCTTTGTTTTCCACAGAGACATTCCTGATTGACAAAGGCATATAGAAGAGAGCCTCACAGTGTGTCCTGCTCTTCTCTTCCCATTACTAAGGCATTTCCTGTTTTGCATTGATGTCTGTTTGTGCTGTCGATCGTCTTGTTTTTATGGCCAGAAGGGAGCATGACTGCAGAAGCAGAGCTCTATCTTATATTTTGCAAGATAGACTGCAAAAGCTGCTGTAGCAGTAGGTCACTCGCCCATTTACTGCTTCAGAAAGCCATGCAACAGTTGAAATCTCAATCTTAAGCAAGATTTCTGCGTTTCCAGGTCATGGCCGTACTGGATCAACACACCAAAGCTGGTGCTGCTGTCAGCCCGGCAATTGCAAGAGCAGAGCCACCAAACTTAGAGCTAGTCCTGATGCCTTGTGGATGACTTTGAAGAAGACATCCTGGGCAAGCGCAAGAAAAGTAAATTGGGCACTGCATGGTGTCTTTGGTGTGCCTGATTGTGACTTGGCTGTAGCTGTATCTGTTCCATATTATCTTGAACTTGAGTTCATTGGTTGCCAAGTGATTGAAGAAACAAAGAATGGACATGCTGCTGCATACTGCTTTCAAGGTGCCCAGTGCGAGGACAGTGGCCATGAAATAAACCAATCCTTTCAGAGCAGGATGAGACGCAGGGAACAATTTCTTCACTTCTTCAATTTTAATTGCAAATTCAACGTAATTTCACTTAGCTCTTCAGTAAAGAGGCAAGCCCTGGTAGGCTTCTTGCAGCTGCCTGAACTTCCCGTTTGAGATTCTTGAGCACAATGGATGAAGCTGACCTTGGATTACGTCAGCACGTTACGAGTTTTCCGACCTTCGTTTTCACAACGACATACCTTTCTGCAGTTCCTGAAAGACTCTCGATCTGCTCAAGCATCCAATTGTCACCGCCGGTTTCCAAATTATACCAAACTCGGGCATGGGCTGCACCTCCTCGCAAGCAGGGAACTCGGAGACCAGGTATATAGCCCGCACAACAGCACTGTAATGCCATACACACTCTACATAGCTTATTACGTGGGCTGCATGCGCAAAATATTGATGTCCTTGGCTTGAAGCATCATCTGTATCAGTTCAAACTTGCTTAGGTGACATCCTTTCTGTGCAGCCCTGTGAAAGATCTGTCAGAGGTAAGGGGCCTGATCACTGAGAGGGTTCCCAATGATGCCCAGAGAAGGCAGCTGTTGCACCTAGCGGGAACAGCGCCTCAGGTGCACATCCTTTCTTCAGCTCTTCTCCGATCTACATTGAAGCAAGTGACCACTCAATAAGGAGCCTTTAATGCTAATTCATCACATTCTTCTCACAGGTCTGGAGGGGGTGTAGCAGGATGGACGTCGTGCCAGTTCTCGAAACGGAGCTTGCAACGAGGGATCAGATTGCAGCCGCAGAGAGACAGGCCCCCAAGGCGGTTCCTCAAGGTACAGCCCGCCTCAAGAGATGTTGCTGTGATACATGTGAACTGCGCATCACTCACGGTCCTGGTCACTCTACCACCATGCAGGATGTGAGGGACTTCTTCCCTACGCAACTGTAGAAGCCCTGCTATGCAGATTCACAATGTGTTCGCACTTATTCTTTTTCCATGACGACACCAGAGATAATCTTGCAAAGAGATAATCTTGCAAAGATTCAAGCTCTACTGGACCAGGCTCAATCCAGATGAGCGAATAAAGTACACACACAACTTATCTAGCTTTGCTTGCAAAAACAAATCCAAAAGTCAATGGCTGATCTGTGGTTGCGCTTGCAGTTGTGCAGGGGGAAGCCGCCCAGCCTGCATCACAGCCAGCTCCGGTGTACGTGCAAAAGCCTGAGCCCGTGTACGTGCAACAGCAGCCGTCCGTCGTGTATGTGGAGCATGGGCGACCCATGGGCCCTTCACTGGGGAGATCTGTCGTCACTGGGGTTGTGGCAGGTCAGTACTAATATGACAGTACTTCCTGTCACAATTCCTGACTGAATCAACTTTCACGCATGTCAGATTTTGCTTTGTCAGCTTGACAATACTTGCTTTGTCAGCTTGACAATACATTCACACACACACAAATTTGACATATCACACACAGCAAATCTTGTTAATGTCGAAGAACAGGCAGCTTTCTGGCGTCTGGGTCATCAGATGACATTTCTCCCCTGATAGTCGGAGTGATGTGTATGTAGCATATGTAGCACAGAGAGTGACTTCGCAATTTCTGAAGAGATTGGGAATGCTATTTTTGGGCGTTATCTGCATGTTGTTTACAGGGAGGGTTGCCGGAAGAGCTGCTGCCCGCACCGCAGTCCGCCGTCGCCGCTTCTGATGATCCGAAGTGTTACTCCTGTGCAAAAAATGATGCATAATACAGCAGATGACATTTTGCCTTCACAGCAGGGCCAATCAAGCTCCTGGATTTGAAAAATTGTGGTTGATGCGTTGTTGTGTACTGAGCTTGGCAAGTTATCTAGTTTGTTTTCATGCTCCTCTGCAATTCAGCATTTCTGAGTTTAAAATTGATGCTGGCTGAGTGATTATCAGCTTGGACCCACTCTCCAGGAGGTCGTGGCATTCCATTCAGATGTCACATGCCTATATTTAGGTAGTCCCAGCCTGGAGCAATAATTTTGCATTGAATACTGCTTAAATTTAGTGAGATTTTGATGCTGTTGAACTTTGCCAGCAGATCCTGTATGGCCTGTTGAGATTCTCTTGGTACCTGCCACCTCGCAGATTCAGAAAGTGGCGAATCATGGTTGGTCTTTTGCTTGAGTGGTGTCTTGCATGGATGCAACTTAGAGTGCCTGGCAGAAGGAATTGACATATTTTCACGTGTTTCATGAGATTGTTGCTACTGCTGATGTCGGGCCTTCTTCCTTGAGTCTGAAGGAATCAAGGCTTGGTGCCTGGTTTGAAGAATTGCTATGTGTCTCATGGTATTGTTGCTAGCTCTGATTTCGCAAGAAATCATGGAAGCTGTGTCATGATGCATGTTGCTAGAAGGTCTCCCTCTTGCTCCTTTCTAAATTCCACCCAGGTCACCCGGTCGTACTCATCTTTTTATTATCAACCATGGCTCCTCTCCCTTTGCAATCACATCTCATTGGATCTGGCGGGTGGATGGCAACTCTGGGGCGAGGTCCTTAATCTGGGTGGGGTCAGGGTATGGACGGTGGTATCCATCTCCCACAGGACCGGGAAGCTGCGAATGTGAACCTAAGAATTCCTGCCAGATTCAGGAACAAATTACATCATAAGTTTCATTGCAATATGCATATAATCCGCAACGAAGGAATGCGTCACGCGCATTAGCCCCAGCTTCGCAACTTCTTTCGAGGAAGCTTGATGGTGAGTGCCTTGTTCGATCAGACAACAGGCAGAATAGGATTGATGGAAATGAGGCAGTGTCTCTTCGTGGCAGGACTGTTCACGTGTTGCCAGCAGAGTCAACTTAAGCAATCCGTGAAAGGCACTGCTTGTGCACAGCTGTCAAGCGCGTATCAGCATTCACATCATTCAACTAGCAAAGAGTCTCTTGCTTTGCCCAGCTCTAGCAGTGAAAACAGGACGTTTAACCTTTATAGCTTCGGCAGTCATGATAAGAAAGCATGTAAAGGTAATTGCATCGAGTAAATTTCGGTTAATACCAGCAGAAAAAGCAGAGTATCACTAGTTTATAGTGATTGATGTTTCCGTGCAGACTGAAGGGAGCAGGAAATCCAGGCCAAAATTAAAGGCAGCGGTCGAGTCCAGCTTCGTTGTCTCTGCCTCAGTCTGGCTAGGCAAAAGCGCATGGTACCTCATTTTGTCATCTGTGCACAATTCCTGCACTGAGTTGTGGTGTTTGATCTCCAGATTGGATGGGCCAAAAGCAACGCATCTTAGTGAAGAGCCTGCAGGTGGTACGGATCAAAACTTAGCGGAGGCAGTTGCCGAAAGTTGGGTTTGCGCGATCCAGAACGTGACCAAGGGGAGGCTACAAGCAGCAGTCAAAGCAGGTCAGCCTATTAACCCTGCCCAACACGAAGTTCTCATTTTCGACATGAAAGGAAAGGTTTGGAAGTGCAAGCAGTTTAAACGGAAAAGCTCTTTCATTGCAGGGATGGTGTGATAGAATTTAAGATATGAAAGGCTTTCCTGGCCAAATGAACACTCTTATAGCAATCATCACCACCGCTGCGTTCACGGAAGGAATTTCCTTGTTTCAAGGAAAATTTAACTCCTTTTCGAATATGCAGACGACAGAGGGGAGTCGTAATTCTGGTGCACAGACAATCTCTTCTTATCCTTTGATATCAGTTCCACCTATTTGGTGACCCCCAAATTTCTGACTTTGGAGTCTGCAGGGAGGGAGATGACCAGAGGGAGTTGACATGTTGGGACAACTGGGAAATAGATCCTGGCGATGTGGAGATCTCCAAAGACGAAGAAGGGCAACCGGTCTTGCTGGGGCAGGGCGGCTTTGGATCTGTGAGGCTCTAAATCTGAACTTCCCAAAATTTGACATGAGAGTAGCGAAAGGTTTGCGCTTCCAATCACAGGGCAGGTATGGTGTTGAAAATCGAAAGGGAGACTTCCGAGACAAACACTTATTGGGCAAGGAAATGGGGATGCACTTGGAGATCTTGGCAGAGCAATCTGGTCATCCAAAGTCAGGCCACACACGTTGAGATCATCAATGTTGGCAATTGAGAAATTTGCTGAAGCCATGGCTGCAACGTTGCAGGAAATCTAGTTTTTCTTGGGCATTTAAAGGTTGACCTTCAGCAATTCCAAATATCTCTCCAAATTTGAGTGCCAGCGTGACTAGGAATGCATCAAGGGTGCAGTGCTACTTTGTTGGCAACTATTCTGGATGATTATTCCAGCTCTTGTAGAAACGGTGGCCAGGGTGGTCTGTCAAAAGCTGATATATCAGCGTCCAATGCCAGGTGTACAGAGGCACCTGGAAAGGCTGCTCCACGGTTGCTGTGAAAGTGGTGGGAGGTATGGTGGAGGGGTACGGGCAGGGGACGAGCCAAGAAAGGGCGGCGCAGGCATTTCGTCAGGAGGGGGCGCTGATGAGCTCCCTGAGGGATCGACATCTGGTTCAATTCTTGGGGGCTTCCCTGGAGGTGAGCAGCCCTTTTGGAATCGTGCTTTCAAGCAATGTTCGCAAAACAATCAGAAGAGGAAGGTGGGAGGTTTTGGCGTTGACATTACTAGAATTACATGTCCTCGGAAGTGATCATAGCATAAAGGGAGGGGTATGCTGCACATCAATGGGGGCTGGGTGGAGATGTCAAAAAACGTAAGCAAATTTAGCAAAGATGTGACCAAGGTTTGCTGTGCATGCCAATTTGACACTGGGGTCATTTGCTCATTCAAGAATATCGGGTACTGGAGACCCAGAAGGAATATCTGTGCAATGATATGTGTTTACCAAGATAAATGGAGTGGTATTCACCACTGAGTGTCCCAAAAGTTTGTTAGATTTGATCTCAATACCATCGAAGGAAGAAAAGGCGGAAAAGATCGTCTTGATGGTAACAGTATCAACAATACTGATTCTAGCATGCTTGAAGAAATCCACAGGGGTTTTTGGCAATTCAACAGATTTCGGGCAGTAGGGCTGATTCCAAAATGAAGTTCAAATCAATCCAATCTACTCCACTCATTTTTCCAGGCTTGATACAGATCAATTTCATCCGTACAACACTACTTCCCATTTGTAGCAGGAGGGCCAGGCAATGCTGCTGATGGAGTTCTGCGAGAGGGGGGACCTGTGCAAGGCCCTGCAATCAAACAGCAATAACTCCCGCCGCCTGTTTTCGTGGTACTCCTGGGAGGGCCCAAAGAAGATCGGGGGGCTTGGTTTCAGGTCAGTGGAACCCAACAGGCGGGCACTGGCATACACCCTCCCAATGTGCTCATTCTGGGAAGTTATATAGCAAATAGGCTATCATCCAAAGATCTCTCAGGCATTCACAAATTTCGCAAGACGTTCGGACTGTCAATTTACCGATGACATAATCCACCTGCTCTCAAGCGGGCACTTATGGGTGCTGCATCTATCACAGTGCTGCAATAAAGTATTTTGCCTACGAATGAATTGATGTCTGAAAAGTACGCCTTCCCATGCGATGAAGTCAATGCTTAAATCTCACACTGATGTCCACGTTGTGTATACTTTTTAAACTCTCCTCTGTTTTTGGTGACAGGATTGCACTGGACATTGCCAGGGGATTAGCCTTCCTACATGCACGGAATATCGTGCATTTTGGTAATTCCTGCTCCCCACCCACCCTCCCTTTTCCCGATCTTTTACGAGTATACCACGATCCTGCTTAAATCATCAAGGCAGCCTGTTGCCTGGCAAGATGCTTTTGAGGTGCAAGCACACACCAGTTGGTACATTCTGCTCATGAGCAGAGAGCACAGGAGCCGCGTATGTTTTGCTGACATGTAACAGCTGAAAATTCAGGTTGCATCGAGCGGATCCTCTTTGAAGGCGCCATGGCCCATCGTGTTCCCAAGTTCACAGAAAGACCACACTTAGCCAGGTCTGCCAAGCAAAAAGGAGCTGATAAATTGTGATGTGCAGATCTGAAGACCAGCAACATTCTCTTGAACAGGGAGTATGCTGCCAAAATCTCTGATGTGGGGCTGGCCAGGATCCTCCAAAAACAGCAGTTCAGGTCAGCTCACATCAGTCACTTTTAAGATTACAACAGAGTGCTGCATTTGCAGCATTTGATTTACTGAAATGCTCTGCACAATATCTGAGAAATCTTCACCATGCAGAACCCTCACTTAAAAGAATCTACCACTGTGCCTCGCTGTGAGGCATCTTTCACCAAGCATTCCAAGCAATTGTATGGAATGATCTGGCAAGAGGCCGTCTTGCGGGAACATGACACAAGCACTCCAATGATTGTTGCTGCTGAAGTTGCACACCTCCAGCAGGTCTCGGAGGAAGCCAAATTTGCTGACAGTTTCTTGCCCATTTGCAGCAATGTGTCAACAATTGGCACATTTGCATACTCAGCTCCTGAGGTCCTCTTAGGTGAGTGTCTTATACATGGTAGCTGAGCTTGCACCTTGCATACAGCACAGGGGCAAATGGCGATCCATACATGGCAGCTGAGCTTGCACCTTGCACACAGCACAGCGGCAAATGGCAATCGATACATCAATCTTTTCTTTTTTTGAAGTGCTTACGAGGACATCGCTTTGCCTGTCCCTCTGCTTAGGTGTTGTGTTCGCAGGTAGGGAATGCTGTGAGAAGGCTGACATCTACAGGTGTGCTTCCCAATCCCACAACGTGCTGTCTCCTGAACATTACATTGTTGCAGACAAGGCTGTAAGAAAAACCGTAAAATCCTGCATCACACACTGAAACTCTTGCTTCCATCATTTGTATCACCTTATCAGCTACTACATTGCAGAAAGGCCCCCGTATCAGCTTGAACTTGGTTTTGCCATTTTCTAAAGTGCTAGTTAAAAAATTCCAAGCTTATCTGTCGTTCATGGTAGAGGATCACCCATTTCTCCTCAACAGCGATCCTTCCACCTCTCACTTGCACTTTTTGGTGCAGTCTGGGTGTTGTCTTCTGGGAGATGTCATGCATGGAGCCGCCAAGCCGGCGACTGAGAGACCCCCTAGTCCCCACAGAGTGTCCCAAGGAGATCAAGGAGCTGATCGACAAGTGCCTGGCAGAAAAGCCGCGAGATAGGCCGAGCGCCTTGAAGGTGGTGCAAACCCTCCAATCATTGGCCAAAAGTCAGCGGCAGAATTGATTAGGTAAACCATGCTGAGTGCGAAAGTGTTAGATGGACTAACCATATTGGGAGGACAGTCATTCAGCCTCCCAGAAAGGCAGCCGTAGGGATTTTGCAGTAAAGTTATAGTGCAGTTCCTGGCAGCTCAATAAGGAAGCTCTGGTGTGTAAGGTAACCATGTTAGCACATCAATGGCATGCAAGGTATGTCTGAGGTGGCTGATTGTATGATGTGTAGTGTATGGCAATGCTTCATTGTGTGTTGCACTGGCCTTGCTTTGCATAGCAGAGCCCAAACTCAAATAGGTGAACGCAGTGCCTTTTCGTGAGAGTTGGAGAGAGAACAAATGAAGGTCAGAGATCGAAGGATTCCACTTCACAAGCCTGACATAGGCATGCAAGGACTGGTAAAAGTCTTGAAACCATGTTTCATGCGTTCAATGGACAATGGTGATCAATCTGTGCCCTCCTACTTGTCATTGACCAGACGCATGTATCACCAGCTGCTTTAGGAGTGACAGCACCAGATATGGCAGTGAAATGACATTTAGATTACAGGCTTCAATACTGCTAGCTCATGGCCAGAGTGCCTTTACATTGTTCAACTAAAATCGTTGCCTGTTCTTGTGAGGCTGGAACCGTGTAGAACAGCAAGGAATTCTGTTAAATGTCTGCTCTAAAAGCGTTAGCAGTCAAGCTGTTCCTCTGACATTTGTGATCTCGAGTCTATCTTCCATGGAGCAGCTTGCTACAATTGAGGAACAGCTCTATACCTACCGTACTTTCCTTGAGTATTTTGATGAGGACAGCCCCACTTGACAGACTCCCACCATGCATGCATTTGCCCCAAAGTTATGCTCTCATTGGAAACCTAGCAACCATCAAGGCTACCATAATTCAAAACAATCCTAGAACCCATCAAGGTTTCGCTAAGTGAGATTATCGTGCACGGTCATAGAATTCTGCGCATCAGAACGAAAAGGCCAGCTGTGGCTGTTGGTCCGAATGCGGCTGGGATTCCTCTAATTGTTGAGGCTGACCTGTGGGCCCCTCAGATTGTCGAGGCTGATCTGTGAGCGGTGGGAACGCCGATTTATGTTCCGGCGGGATGGGAATGGCGATCTCTGACCCGGCTAGCCTGTTCCACCAACCTCCGCTGCTGTGGTGCTTGCGAGGTCGCATCTGCATTCGATATTTCTTCACTTATCTCCATGCTTCCCCTGTCTCCATCACGGCTGACCTCAGCAAGCAGCCCTTCTGTGAGCGCCAATTAAGCCGGCCATACTGCTCTCAGTAATGTTACCGACAAAAGTTTGAGTCTTTTGCCAATGTCAGTGAGAAAGCTTCTCCTCTCAGATTACATGTTAAAGTCAGAGTCACCACGAACCGATACTCAAGATTAGGAAGGGGAGGCATGCTAATGATTTTAGATTTGGACAAAGAGATGGCATGTGGAGGTCAGAGGTACCTTTCCGTGGCTGCCTCTAAAAATCTGCAGAGTCAAGAAGAATTCTAGGTATTTCAGCTCAGCGGTTTTGCAATGAATCATTTAGGATCATTTCTGTGCTCAGACAAATGCTTTGAATCGGCAACTCAGTCCAAGAAATAGAAAGCAGTCACGACTGACAGAGTATTGCAGGGAGTTTGCTTGCAGCAGCCCGCAATGACAGAGAGCTAATACCTTGCCTCTCCAAGTCCTGTAATCTCTCCTTCCCATCTGCATCATCTGTTCCTGCAGGATTGCATCGAGACTTGAGCCCCAGCAGCTTTTGTGCTTGTGAACTGCAAGACATGCCAACAAAAATAGTCTCTCCAGATTATTGTGAGGCTTCTGCTCGTACCGAGATCTCCGTGAATCCAGCTCTCATTCCTTGTTGGTTGAACTGGAAGCCTACTTGCTGCAGCAAAGCCTTCCAGGTGCTGCTCATCGCTGCCTATTTGGGCCAATCAATGCTGAGCTATGTTCGCAGTCTCTGTGATGTATTTCTATTGGATTCTCCTTCGCGTTCGTTTCCTCACACTGTGTGGATTGAAATTGAGACATTGCGCTGACCTTCAACCTCCCGTACCCCACCTGGCCTAGCTGGCTAGAAACAACACTTGGCTTGTAAATTCCCCCAACTCACCAGGTGAAATAACTACTAGTCGACTACTGTACATTGCTTTGACCGTATTGCAGCACTGGCCTTGTGCCTCACATCCGTGTTCCTGAAGTGCTGTCGATACAAAACCAAGCACCTTGAGAGAGCACTAGAGCCAGTCGTGCAGCTGTATCAGAAGCTTTCTCTTCACAATTGTATCGTCAAGTCGGAGAGGCCCTGATGTGAGGATGCATCGACTGCACTAGCACTTACATCAAGTGGAATGTCAGTCAGAGCAGGAGCTAGAGATGGCTTCTATAGCAGGTAGGTGCTGGAGCGCATTCAAGATGTACATACAGAGGGAAGGAGAAGCTGGGGCTGCTTCGCTGGGAAGTGAATACAGGAAATATGTTCTTGAGTGCATCAATGAAGTTTTTGTTGTCTTATCAGCTTGCAGCTTTGGGATATCCCCATGCCTTTTCTTGACTGTCCTGCGTCTCCTGACATCGGGTCCAGAGAAATTTCCAGAGGGGGAGTACTTACAGTCAGCTAGAGAAGAAGTGGCTTTTCATGACATTCACCAGTCTGGATGAGCATCCCTTATGGATTTCAGAGTTGGCAATGCGTCAGGGAGAGGACTTTTTGGGACGTACAATTTGTTTTCGCGCAGCAAACGCAAAAGCCCACCATGAAAGCATCAGATGCGTCGGATCATGCTTCACGCTCCCTTTGCATCAATCAGATTTCTTGCACATTCAGCATCTAGCTCAGCTGCAAATCAGCTGAATAATTGATCTCAATGGACAGATTGCCGATTCAGAATTCAAACCACAGCTGGACAGCATTTTTGGGCCACATGTAATCCACAGTGCATGTCCGCAGGGATGGGCTGTTCTCACGACCTTCCCAGGGTGACCAGGCCCAGGTCTCCATCGACATGGGCCAGAATTTCGACCTCGACAATGAGGTGGAGGGGCTCACCAGCCAAGTCGGCAGACTGAAACGGGTGGGTGATACATTGCAGAAATTTCCGAGCAATTTGCACCGGATTTTACAGGACTTACCAGTCAACTCAGCAACCACAAAATGGGTGGGATGATACAGTGGGGACACTGGTCTTGGTTACTCGTCTTAGCGCAGAAGTATGATACACGAGACGTGGGAAATGAATAGGATCAAAGAAGGAATGAGATGCAGAGGATGCCTGAAGATGGTCAAAGCTCAATTTACTTTACAAGGCAATGGGATCTTACACTATACGACCCATAAGTGTTCGTAATTATGGTTGTGTGCAGTGGAACCTCTCTGTCGCCATTATACCTTCTATCTAGTGATGCAAACATCGTCGCGACCTTGCTTTGTCGCCACTGCAGATGGCGAGACAGATAGGGGAGAGCGTAGAGGAAAACAGTGCCATCACAAATAGTCTGGTACCCCCCCCCCCCCTTCCCTTCATCAAGTTTTCCACCACTATTGAGCCACGCACAAATTTAACATTGCTTTGTTTCAATTGCTGTTATTTCTGAGCGACCTTAAAAGCTAGTTCTCATCAATTATAGCAGGAATCCTTTTTTGAAGTTTTATTACAGGGTTGTGCAACCAGGTCTTCTCAGATCTTATACATCACCTTCTCACCCTCACTGGTCGCTTTAATTCCCAAGTAAGCAACAGCAGTCGGGGCCTCAGAATTTTGGAGCTTACATCAAACCTGGGTACTGTCTGCCAAATACAAAGTCTAGCAGAATATCAGACCTTTTTTTTACCAAAACACAAGGTGGCTATTCAGCAATAAAAGACACTTTTCACCACCCCGCAACCCCTTATCACAAGTGAAATTGCATTGAACGTGTCAGGCCCTCTTGATTCCATGTGTTTCACCATCACCCACGTATCCATGGTCAGCGATGTTCTCTATTAGCGAGTGCTCATTTTGAGGAGCCCTGTGCCTGTCTGCAGGAGGAGACAATGGAGAATGCAAAAGCTGCCCTCAGAAAAGGCATGAAACGGCTCAATCGAACCTTTGCACGCAGCAAGAGCAACCACCTGCTGTACATGGCGCTGTTTGTTGCGGGAATTTTCTTTGTTGTCATTTTCTGGACCAAGGTCGCCAAGCTTCTCCGGATATTTTAGGGTCATTGGCAAGGGTGGAGAGTCTTAGAAGGCAGCTTTGTGATTGCGTTTTTGTACCAGAATCCTGTAGAGAACTCAATTCTTATGTCTTCAAATTTATGGTCCTAGTCTGCCATGCTCTTAAAATTTCAGGAGCTCTAGAATGAATCCCATGGGTGGAGGGTCCTAGATAGCAGCTTTGATGTCTGGTCTGTGATTTCCATGTCCACAGCGCCTGTATTGAACTAATCTCTTATGTCTATCGAAGTGTGATGTAAGCTGAACGTCAAGCTGATGAAATCTCAGGGGTATTTGTCTGTCAAGTGACAGTACCAAGCGGAATTCTATGGTTGCTCACCAAATTGGCAGGGACTTCAGCCAAAGCTCAAGGTCGGAGCGTTGCATGCAGTGAAGATCTCCATGGAAGACCTAAATAATAATGTGGTGCCAGAAAAGTGGGATTGCTCTGTACGTCAGCAATTACGATTACATCAGCTGAGACTACACATCAAGGAATCGCTTTGCGTCCCAGAGTCAGGAATTCTGTGCTGAGTTGCTAACCTACTTCAAATTCTATAGAACAAGACACCCTCATAGGTTTGGTCACTGCCTCTGATTTGATCACCACTCCTGTTCAAAAGTCACTCTGTTCACTTTCGTCACTCATTCAATCAAGGACTCAGAAACGGAATACAATCTGCCATACATAGCTCAAGCTGCACAACAAATCTCACTCTGGAAAATGGCGCCTCGGCAGAGTGTGTCAGCTGCAAAGCGCCGAACAACCAGGGCAAGCCGCGGATGTACAGGGGCGTAAGAGGCCTCAAATGCTCAAGTGGGACGTTCCCAGGAAGAAGCCTGCAAAGCGGCACGCCAGTCAAGTAAAGCCCACTGCCATGGGTCTTGGGAAAATTTGACCAGCTTCGACATATTGGCCACCTCCCACTTGAAGCCTGGAAAATGGAATGCAGAAAAAACAGATGTATCAAGATTCTCTATCTCTGTCGATGCTTATCTCTCCTGTTTACATATGGGAGACAGACTTTGTACGGGGAGTCATTTGGTGCTGATAGTGAGGGTGAGAGGGATGATTGGTAAGCCGTTTCCCACAGCAAGCTTCCGCGACGTGCTCCATAGCCTTCCGGGAGGGGCAGGGGTCCCTGGGATTCCGTTGGCTGGAGGCATGATCGCCAACATTTCTGCCCCTGCTTCCCATCTTGTGACGCCAGGAGTCGCTCTCAAGCTCAGTCAGTCGCAAAGCAATGTTAAATTTGTGCGTGGCTCAATAGTGGTGGAAAACTTGATGAAGGGAAGGGGGGGGGGGGGGGGGGGGGGTGTTGAAATGAATAAGAAGTGTCTTTCCAGGAGTTCCTACAATGCATGAGATGATCTGCCTGCACTGCTGAGGGCAGTGCAGCAATAAATTTGCACCGACGCACGATTGTCCAGTTAGCATCTGTCACACCTTTCACCAGACAGATCATGAGATCTATCCTGCTTCACGTAATCTTCCTCAATACTAGATCTCTGACATTTTACCTCCAGAAGCAGTAAAAAGGATGTGTTTATGAGGGCGGGGTCGGGGTGGGGGGGAGCATGGAAGGTGGGGAATGGAGAAGCTGCCGAGAAGTGCCGTCCAGCACCTCTGATAGGTCGATCTCAGCAGGCACGGGCTGCGAGGAGTATTCTCGTCTCCTGTCTGCGGCTGTCGGAATCCATGACTCAGCGCCAGCAACCCTCACACCTCCTGCCAGGTTGGCTGCCATGAATTCTGCTGCATCAGGCGGGGGAGGGTCTGCCGGGAGGGGTGGGGTTGGGCTTCCGGGCGGAGGGACATCTGCTTCTTGGGGCAGCAAATGGGTGTCTTCCGCTTGGGAAGCATCCTTGCCCTTTGGCAGCCTGTAACGAGTTGCACCAAATTATTTTCAGATGACATGACCAATAAAAGCATCACTGCGTTACTGCAGCGTTATGTCTGAGGAAGAGATTGCCAATCTAAGCTCAATATGATAGTACAGTACTGTACCCAGTTTGAAAACTATCTGTAGACATCTTAAGAGAAGTGGCAAGTGAGTTGCAAAACGGACACCAGCCGCTAGTCTGCAATACGATCTTTAGAGACAGCTTGAGACAAGACACCCAATTTTACTTCTTTCAAATGCACTCCTTGTAGGCAGTCTCGGACACCACTGCAGTGACGCAACCCGTGGCTGGGGAAGCAGAATTGAACAACCTTTGGAATTTTTCCTTCAAGACCAAGAGCAGAGCATGGTTTGGGGAATATCAGAGTCCTTCGTGCACTTTCACCCCTGCATACTGGATGGAGCCCCGCCCTAAATAATGTAGCTCAATGTGTGTACTTCCATGTGTAATTGCCAGCAGTGGGGGAGCCAGGGCTACCTGTGCTCCTCCGAAGGCAGGGGTGGCAGCTCTGGTTGCTCCCACCCATAATCCGCGTTGGGAGTCTGGAGGGGCATCTCCAGGCTTGGGGGGTCGGCGCGCAAAACCTCCGTCAGACCCTCAGGGGCCTCTAGCTCACCCTCCTCTCGTTCCCTCGACGGATCAAGTACCTCCGGTGTCACCCCACCATTCTGCACTGGGGAAATGGGGGAGGCCGAGGGGGATGCGTCTGCTGGGCGGAGGTGGGCGCCGGCATCAGGGGTGGGGGCCTGGGCGCCTGTAAGCTGCCGGTTAGCTGCCTCCACAGCAGCGTGCGTCTCTGCTTGCAGTTCTTCCAGGTATCGGCGATAGTAGTGCTCGATAGAGGGGGAACCATCGCCGATCTGCAATAGATAATGATCTGAGACTTGACATCACGAGTCTCCATACAAAGAATATCCTACGCCAATACTCCTGTGTCGCGATCCTACCTTCCATTCCAATTGTAAAGCTTCACTGATTGCAGACACCTTCCATGTCTGCTATCAGTGACATAGCAGAGGGATAGAGGGAGGGGTTCCCCCCCCTCACCACCCCCAACCCCACCCAGGGCGTCCCCTCGATCATCTTCTCTGTGCCCTTTTCATCATGGGTTGAGGATCGGATCAGATTATCTCTGCACAATTAACGCGGAACTCACCGCAGACAGAGCCTTCCAGTCCTTCACCCTGACCTCTACCTCGCAAGCCAGCTTCTGCAGTGGCTGCATGACCTCCAATCCGGCTGCAAGGAGAGCCTCACGCAGCGCCTGCAATAGCCTGTTACCCAGCGCTGCCAGATCCGCCCCTGCCCCTCCGGCATGCTCTTCTGCATGCTTTCCTCCCTCTGCCCCAACCAAAGTGCTGCCTGGCGGCTCCTGGACTGTCTCTACCCCTACCCCTGCTGAAGCGTCGTCAAAAATCGCCTGCACCACTTGCCTCGACCTGTCACAGCAAAATGTCAGCCCCTGCCTGGTGCAGCTGTCTGCAACGGTTACCGCAGCATGGAATGAAAAGCTTGTGGCGTTTGATCTTTAGTCTCGTCAATTCTATCTAAAGGTGCGCTGTGAACAGCGCAACTTGACGAGCTTGTGGTTTCTAATTCCACTGAGCTGTGGGGCAAGGGGATAGGGCAGTGTGCAGGGAGTGTGCGAGACGACTGACGGCTTTGCCACGAATTTTTACTTAAATGAATGCATGTGACAGCACAACAAAAAGATCAGAGGGACTGTGGTAAAGTGCCTAGGCTAGAGATACCCTCAAATAACCCTTCATTAATTGTGATTGCCGCAAAATAACGAAAGGTATACTCAGATTCGATCTGATGCTCTGCCCCCAGGGGGGGGAGGGGGGGG
>QAXI01000455.1:137504-148460 GCA_004335615.1 Chloroidium sp. JM | reverse complement strand
CCCCCATGCCCCCCTCCACCACACTCATACCATCTGCTTAATGACCAAAACTTGCGAACAGCAATTCTTGACGAATTGCTGATTGTAGGGACCAGCTACCTGAGGTATCAGGGGATGCAGAGCATAAGAGACATAGCAGGGCTTCCCTTGCCACACCTGGAAGTTGCACCCCTGCGTATGACGGGCCAGCAATATCTGGGCTGGAACAGGCGTCAAGTAGCTCTGCCCTGAACGAGCAATTGGGTACGTACACTCACCTTACAATGCCACAAGCCGCCATGCCTTATCTTCTCGACTCTGAGGTGTCGCCCATGCCGCTTTCATACCCATTGTGTGTGTTTGTATGATTGCTTCACTTATTTAGGCTCCTTGGCCGAGCTCCCCATCCCCCCTCCCCCACCACCCCCTTTCCCTTCATGAGCACCTTCTCGAAACTGGGATGGGGTGGGTTTGTCCAATCAGGGCTTGCCAGGCTAGCTCATTGGCCACTCCATGGTATCACAATTCTTATAATCATCCAATCAACCTCTCTGGAGTTCTTTTCGTCTTAAACAGGCTGGAGGGCCGACCTTTCCTGCGGGAAACAGCTCCTTTGTAAATTCTTTACTTGCAGAATTTTGCGAGTCACCTATGATCAGGATTGGCATGCAGGTGGATCGGGAGACGCAAGGCATGGATGCAATGACTCATCAACCTCATGGGAGCCAGAGTCAGAGGCCGGGCCTTCCGATTTCTCACATCCCAGGGTGGGCATGTCATTGGCGGGAGCAGGAGCAGCAACAGCAAATTTGGAGGGAAGTTGGTGTCCAAGCCATGGAATAGGGGGTTACTCTTCAAGTGGCAGGACAGGGGGTCCAGAAGGGGCAGGGGGGAGGGGTCCTAGTGACCTGGCGGGAGCGTGTCGAGCAGTTCAGAGGGACAGGCAGCGGGTGCAGGCGTATTTGGAGTACTGCAAGACCCAGGAAGCCGTCACAAAGTCCAAGATTGCGCTCGAGAAAGGTGATCCCCCACCCACCTTATGAGCAATCATGTACCATTCTGGTGGGGCAGCAGAAGGGAGAGAAATATACATTCTGCAGTATGAATTGGTAATGAGATTCGATTTGTAAATCCAGCTGAATTCATCTGCAGAAGGCTAGATTTGGCATTTCGGAGGCTTGCTCTCAGATGGAGTGTGATAGAGGAGACAAAGAGCGGGATTATGGATATGAAGCTCCAAAATGGGTCTGTCATGTCATGGAAACGGGTGCAGAAACTGGGGAGGTTGGCGCTGCACATGTAGTCGACTGTGGTGCTGAAGACAAGGGTGAGGGTGTAACAAGACACAATCAATTTCAAACGAGAAGCCTCAAGATGGTCACATTCAGCCCTCATATAAAATGCAGTACACTGCTGTCAGCGGAGCCCATCAACATGCAAATCCAGGCGCAATGAAGGGTCTTGTGACACAGACATCCAGGTTCATGGTTGCCAATGGGTGGAACAATGCTGATCAAATGACCATTTGTCCCCCAGGCGTGATGCAAGAGTCTTGGGAGACAGCCACCGAGCTCATGGCCAATACTGCCGAGCTGGAGGAAATGGTGGCTGCGAGGCAGGATGGCACCTCAATCATGGGCACAAAACGTCAAGCAGTGGAGGAGAGGTTCAAGGAGTTGTGGCAGAAGCAGCAGCGGCTGTGGTCTCGGTCCAGGCGGCTGTATGATGAGAACCTGGGCCATGGATTCACCCGCCCTTGAGTCCGTGAGATTTTGATAGGTGGCGAGTGCATCGCATGCCCAAGCCTCATCATAGTGTAGGGGCGCAATTTAGGAGGATGATGGGACTGTATGGAAGTGTTTGTGCAAGGTGTTTGATGTGAGAGTACAATTAATGTAGCAGGTTTTCACCTAAAATTTTGAAGGCAAACAAGGCTATTTCATGTGACAAAGAATTAAGGCGAAGATGGTGTCAGAAAGCATCAAGATTGAATACATAGAAGGGCTTAGGCCAGCTAGGCTTCTGCATGAGAGAGGATTTTCTCAAAAACTGATGGGTTTTTTTAGTGCTCTGCCCAAGTATTGCAACGCATTGGTAGCGTTGTAATGCGCTGCGGAATCCTTCCTGTTGAAGGACATTGTCACAAATCGGTGTTTGTATCTGCAGCAGCTGGCATTTGCAGGGGGATGCAAATGCTAACAGTGATCCTGCAGCTTATCTCACGATGGCTTTTTCTGCCATCCCTCCCCTACTCAGAGAACTTTCTCTGCAGGCTGGCCCTCCCAGAAATTATGCTCCGAAACCAGTGGCAACTTTGACGGCTGCCAAGGTCCGTTAAATTTTCCAGCCAACGGCCAGTCCTCCGGTGCGATCAGATCTCCTACGAAAGTGTGGCACAAAGTGTGCGGCGACAAAGCTCTTTTCAGGTGCTTCCTTCGCAGTGCTGCAACCCCGAGTGTCCCCTCGTCGATATTGAGACCGTCGCAAGACCTGAACTCGCACAACGCAACATGGTGACAGTTCCGGAACCGAGCAATCTCAATATATCATACGAGACACAGCAAAGGAGCGGCACATGATCGCGGAGAGCCATCCGCTGCCTCTTCAAGTAGTGCCCCTAGCTCTCCTGCCAAAAATTATGTTGTACGGTTACCTGTGCAGGGACGGTGCTCCGATGGACCCTGCAAAGCCCGTCACGCTGGGAGGTCTGGGCCCAGCCAGCCCAAAGTCTACCAAAAGTACGCAGAGCGCACCGCCTGCACCTTCAGAGCCTCCCACTGGTGAGTTGACAGGCCCTGAAATCTTTGCAATGCCTGTACACTCTGCAGCGCGTGGATTCTTGACGACATCCGCACAAGTGATGACTGCCAGCCTCCATACATTGAGTCTCATATGCATTACCTGTGGCAAGCAGCATAGTATAGGGGGAAGGTCCTACGTCCACCCAGGCGTTGCCTTGCAAAGTTCCCACTTTTCAATCCCCTCTCATTGAAAGGAATTATGACCTCCATCCTTGACCCAGCAAATGTTGCCAATTCTGGCTACATGGGCTTGACGTAGACAGCTGCTCAATCATGTTCTTGTGGCCATTTGCAAGAGAATCTCGAGCAGATGTCCAAAAACCTTCACCTTGTAGACACACAGCTGCTATTATTACCCTCTCAAGATCTTTGGGAAGTCGAACAAAGCCACGTGGGTGTCATTGCTGTTGGCTCTATTTTATGAATCTTTTTCGGAATCAACTGCAGACACGGAGCTGCTGCTGTTCGCCCTCACGGAGTGCAAGATTTTCTTCGGGAAACTGGCCACCACCATCCAGCATGCTGCGGAGGAAGGGAAGCACCCCGCCACGCTCCTCAAGGGGGAGGGGAAAGCGGCCGCCACACCCAAGGTATCCTACCGCCTGACTGCCCGCCCCCTCAGACTCCCCCAAGGATTTGATGCCCACTTTTGGTGCGTCATGTGCATCATGAAAGGGAGATGTGGATGGCTTCGGAGAGTTGAGGAAAGTTGCCTCACAGGGGAGGCAATTCAGGTTCAGCATGACCATCAGACCCACCTCTCGTCGAAGGACGATCGGATGTCGACTCCTAACTTTACCCACTGCAGGAGCCCAGAGTGAAGCGCAAGCCCTCGGCCTTCAACATCTTCGTTTCGAAAAAGTGTGAGCAGATGCGTGCCAAGGGAGGTGTGGGAGCGGGCGGCCCAGAGAACAATGGTGAGCTGCTCTCGCATTGCCAGGATTTGCCCCTTTCTTTCTGCCCTGATGTAAAACCAACGATTCGACTTTCTCTACTCCAGCTAACTTTCATCTGATTCAACCTCCTCCAAGTAGACTCTCCTCTCCACTTCTCTGTGCAAGCACTCAAGACTCGGGCGTTTCACTCGCCATACCAGGCTGTGCATCAATGGGATGCCTGATCCAGGGATCTTCATCCAGGCAAAGTAACGAAAGCCTTGATCTATCAGAGCTCCATCTGCAAAAGGGCTCTCAACCGACTTACGAGAACCTTAAGCGGACTCAACCCCCTCGATCTTTCACCTCCCCCCCCCCTCTTTCCCCCCCATCCTTCCCCTTACCACTGCACTGAGAACGGAGGTGCTCACAGATGTGCGCAAACACAAACACAATCACAAACACCCAAAATTGTCTCCTCTGTGCAGCCCTTTTCGGTCAAGCTGCAGCCGCATGGACGTCCCTCTCCGACGCGCAGAAGCAGGCATACTCGCAGATGTACATGAACAACAACGAGGACCCTGCACTGGATGACCTGCCTGAGCCGGTGGGGGGAGCAGCCCCCCCTGCAGCAGCCAAGTCCGCAGATGCCCCAAAGTCCGCCGATGCCCCTAAAAGCCCTGAAAAGGCGAGGCCCTACATGACCCACTTCTTCAGTGCCTATTGTCTGCACACATGTGGCGTCCCATAATCCCTGATTGCAGCTCAGAGTCCAGTTTTAAGGTTCAGGAGCCCTGAGAAGGCAAAGCTCCTTTCGAAAAGAATATGTTGGCTGTGCACATGGTCACGTGAATTATGTGAGTGCAGCATGCAGACCAATTTAAAGATCCTAAAGATTGGTCATCTTCCACCCACATGACGTGATGACATGTGCTGGCTTTCTGCTTATGATAACCAGACTGAGTCTCCGTTTAGCAACAATGCAAGCGAGTTGGGAAATAATGCATGTCTCTACGAGACTTTGCTGTGATGAGCTATCACTGAAGAGACCATTGTGCAGAAGCGGAAGAAGCCTGCAGAGGCAGTGAAGGAGCCGGAGGCAGAGCAGAAAGAGCCGGCAGCTGCCACAGAGGCCGACCCCCAGAAGAAGAAGAAAAAGAAGAAGAAGTCGGGCGTGCCAGCCATCGAGGGTTGAATTCCTGTTTTGCAAATACTGTTGGGGCTTGTGTATGATCCAAGATCATGTGCTGTGGTTTTGATGAATGAGGAATGAACAAGGCTCTCGTTTCAGTAAGAAGAGTTAAGATCTCACACGGCTGGAAACAAATGTGAGATGGCAGATTGCTTACACTTGCAAGGACGTAATGAGATGAATGGGTAGTACAGGATGTTCACGAAAGGAATGAGGTTTCAAGCACAAGGTGTGAGAAAGGATACATGCAGAATTATAGGGCTGCATGCACTGCCCCAGAAGTCAGGGGGGGTCAGCTGAAGTTTGGAACTATGGCTATAACATTGATTGTAAATGTCCCTCGTGTTCCACACCTCTCAACTGAGAAAAAGGAATGATACAATGTTTGGCTTTGATGCCTTCAGTGAAATGTATGGAGGCACTTGCACAGTAAAATCAACCCCCATTCAAACATTGTTTGAGCAAGCAACATCAAATCCCAGGATCCACTTGTTTGAGTGGCCAAGAAATTGGGTCACAAGGAGACTGACTCGCCTCTAAATTAGTCAGCCCCACATAAATTGAGCACATTCCTTCAGACAGCTGTACATGCGACAGCTCATACGACCCACATAACAAGTTGCTCTCACGAGCTGCGTCAATCTATAACATCCAACTTCATGGTTCCAAGGCAGCAATACTGTCATACATTGGTCCGGTGCAGTACTGTACTTCCAGTGAAAGAATACCAGGCCGTACCTCCTGGAAAGTATCTGAAAAGGAAGATGATCAAGAAGCCAGGTCACGATCCCAGCACAGGGCTCACAGGCTTCTCCAAGCAGGACGTCTGGTCTATTCCTCGAGCATTCCTTACAAGCATTTGCGCATCTAGCCCTGCTTCCTTTCACTCCAATATGTAGAAGGGATTGCAGCAGCAAGGGAAGACAGAAACGGGTAAGGCCGAAGCTCTCCAGTCTATCCAAAACTGCCCGACAAAAAGCCTGTTCTTCGTGCATTAGAGTCCAGGAGGAGGGGGCTCTCTCCCTCCACTGGCTTCGCTGGAATGTTGCAGCTGCAGACTGGCCCACAGCTCAGCAAAGCCCCCATCATCAGTCTGTTTGGCCACAACTGTAACACAGACCCCAGACTGAGACCGTACTGAGAACGATTTACCCATTGTTCATTGAACTATGTGGTAAGAACTGTACTGGCTAAAGCAAGGACCGTAAGGCACATTCTCCAGCCATCCTAGGAACAATCTGCTCAAGTGTTCAAACCCCGAGGACTCAGGATCTGGTTTTGAGGAAGCTGGTGAAGTTTGTGTAGATGGTCGTACTGCATGGGAAAAGAGCCGACCTGACTCAATGACGGGCGGCTTGCTTGATGTGGCTGGAGGTGCGTCTCCCCTCCCTACACTCCTCTGCTCTTGTGCTTTTGACTGCAGCACAAGATTGCAAAGCTTTCAAGGATACCTCCACCCGTGTGGCCCCTCCTTCACTCTCACCATCTTGCATGCACAAGGGTTCATACTTTCACAAGAATGTCGGAGGTCAGAAGTGGAAGATGTTGAAAGAGATGCGTGGAGAAAAGTAAGAAAGCTGGGGAGGAGGGGTGCTTGGGGGTAGTGAGTCTGGGTGAACCCTGAACCTGCTTGGCAAAATCTTGGGGGCTATGGGATCTGGGATGTACGTGACTAGTCAGCATGCTGCTACGTCCTACCCAGGTCTTGAATTGAGGGCGCGATGGTGGGGAGGAGGGTGTGGGCCGGGGGGGGGGGAGGGAGGATCTCTTTTGGCAATGTCCAAGGATGCACCTTGCCCGGATTCTGCAGCATGGCTAAGAAGGCTTGCCCATTGCCGGCGGGCGCTGTGGAAGGCGGGGCCCGTTGCTGCCGCGGAACAGATCCAACTCCTGGCAAGCAAAGGTCTGGTGAGGATGTCGCACTAGACAAGAAACAACCCACTGCAGCCCTAATGCCCGACGCTGCATTATTTACCTGCCATCTTGTTGGTGCTCCTTTTGTTTCATACCAGTCTGGCTAATCAGTCTTGCATGCTTTCAAGATCCGCACACCAAAACAGCCGGAAAAGCAGCAGTGAGAGATTTTCCCCCTGTGTATGATTACACACCCTCACGTCTGGGCAGGCAGGTCATCAAACTGATCTAAGCCAGCCTGATTTGTTTGTCCACATCCTCCAGTCCACTAGTCCAAATGCCAGTCCATAAGCTCTCTCTCCTTCCTTCTATTTCCTCGCTCGATCTGATCTGGCCTCGCTTTCCGTATTTGCAGCTTTCGAAAGATCCACCTCTGAAAGCCTCCTAAAGGTGGCACACAATTCCAATCACTCATTTCAATCTCAAGCCTCAATAAAAGCAGACATGTCTTCCCCCAATGGCAACCAGAGGAAGAGGGGTTCTGATCTACCTCGTGAATTTGACTGCTGCTGACTGGCTACCAGTCCAGGTGGAGGGGCTTTCCTCCCTACTGGTGGTGGAGGGGGCGGGGCATACTGCTGCGACCATTTCTGCAAGAGCTGCTGGGGGCTTGCTTGCTGGGAACCCTCGTCGCCTGCATGCATCGCTGCAGCTCGATTTTGTGGTCCCAATTGCAGACATATCGCGCATTGAAAGCAGGCACTTCCCTGTCGTTGTGTCACCAAGCGATTCTCTACTCATTGCAGAGTTGTGAGCCAGCTGGCTTGTCGCATCCAGGTGCAAAACGTGCATGCATTCCCCCACACACTGATGCCTCCTGTGACGTCATGGAACCTATGATGGGCACATCATCACAACCACCACCCAGCATTAGAACAGCCTCCTTAACAGCATTGTTTATATCAGCCAAACAACAAGGTCTCAATTGTTTGCCTGTCATGCCGCTCAGCATCTGGCTGGCATCCGTCTGCATGCTCTGCAGCGCCGCCATCCTCTCCTCCAAGCTCTGCCTTGGAGGCCCGGAGGGCCTGGGGGTCGAAGTCATTCCTGTTGCCAATGGACCGCTTCGTGCCGCAGGAGGGGGCGGGGGTCTCGACGGCTGCTGGGCCGGTGGTCGAGAAGAGCGTTGGGTTTGAGGGGGCGAGGGCTTGGGGGGTAGCGGCACGGGACCGGGGAGGGGTCTGGCGGGCGATGCGGGGGGTTGGGGTTTCAGGGGGGACTGCAGGAGTGCCAGGAGTGCGGCACCGGAGGAAGAGGTAGGCCCTACCTGCTGGGCTGCTGCAAAGCACATCCAGCCTTAGATCGAGGGCGTAAGGAGAGGGTGTGTCTACGCCAAAATGGTAAATGAAGCACAACAAAATACTTAAGGATGCGTCAATCAGCTGCCTCATTGTCTGTAGAGCAACGGCGCTACTGGCTTTTGAGATCAAAGGCGACTCGCTGTCAGAATGAAGCTGATATTATGGCCAGAGATAGCGGAAAGCTGCCTGGATTTAAGGACAGGCTTGAACCATGCATTTGGCCTCATCTCGTGAGAGGAATTCCACGGCATGGCGAAATGCCTGGGCACATTTACCTGGCTGTGGCGGCTGCGTTGGAGCTGTGGCAGGCTGTCCCCCTAGTGACGACCAGAAAGCCAACTCCTCCGCAGCTTTTCCATGCCCCCCTGAACCCGGCTGTGGCGGCTGCGGTGGAGCTGTGGCAGGCTGGCTACCCAGCGACGACCAGAATGCCAACTCCTCTGCAGCTTTTTCAGGCTCCTCTGCACCTGGCTGTAGTGGTTGCCTGGAAGCGCTGGCCCCAAATTCTGCTTTACGGGTTGCCGGTGCCGCTGGCGGTGGCAGACCTGGGGCAGAAGTGGCACCCCCAGGCTCGAAGCCGCCGGCCATGTCGGCCGTCAAGCCAAAAGCACCTGGCATGGGCGGACGGAGCGGGGCGGTGGCAATCGGCGGGGCGCCAATCGAGTTCCAGAAAGCCAGCTCCTCCGCCGCGCGGTTCCCTTCTTGGCCTAGTGATTATCGCTCAAAAGTGGGTTGCTAAATACCACATGAATCTGTGCATGCATTCACAACTATTCCGCGGCCAAGCTTATGCATGCCTTTTGTGCTGTTTGTTTTGTCGCTCACATGATTCTTCAATGCTTCATCGCTGAGAGTATGTGCTTGCAGACTGAACTGCAAGCCCAATCACAGGTCCACTTACTTTCATTCAACAAAAGCATGACCAAATCAATTTGTGCAATTCGTCCCTACCCGATCCGCCATGGGGCTGCTGGGAGGACTGCCCCATGCCTGGGAACCGCTTCTCCACTGCCGCCTCTGTGATCTCCGCCGCACCCTGGTCAAAAAATCCAACTCCGGAGCCTTGATCCCCATTTCCAGCCGATGGGGCGTCTGTTGGTGGCGCGCTGCCCCGGGTGGTGGCCCCAGGCTTCCCGCCTTGCAGCAGCGACAGCAACGTGACATGATCTGTACTTTCCCCGTTTCCAACCGGCTTGGCGTCCGGCGGTGGCAAGGCTGCTTGAGCGATGACCTCGGGCTTTCGGCCTTGCAGCAGCGACAGGAGCGTGGCGCCTGGCATCATGCTGTGGCCTGAGGGAGCGGACCCCTGGTTCCCTGCGGGAGGGGGGTGGGGTTCCGCTGCGCCAGAATGGTCCATGCCGGCAAGATCGTTCTGCGACAGTCTGAGGAACTCCTTGGCTGCTCCCAAACCGCGATGGACCTACAAAGACGGATGAGGTTGCATGGAGGTTCAGGAAGGAGAGGTTGAGTGATGAGAAGGGGTGAAGGAGATGAGAAGGGATAGGGAGAGAAGGGAGGCTCACAAAGGCTGGCATGAATCTAGCATGGTTTGGGCAGATTATGTTGTCAGCTACATGAGGAACAGGCTGGGATCTTCGTCTGTACGACCTATTCTTGCAATTCACCGATTGAACCAGCAATGTTTTACGTTCAGAGGGTCCAATCGCTGATCGAGTCTATCATAAATTTTAAACCTTATGCCACTGCTTATGTTACATAATGGGTCCTGGGAGGCTGTATGAAGATAGAAACTAAAATTGGAACTTTGAGCTCAAGAAACTGTGCAGAATCCATCACCAATTTATGAGAGTGTATACAAGGAAGCAAGAACAACCAATAAGGGCTCAAAGTGCCACATATACCTTGATCTTCCCATATCTTCTCCTTTTCCTTTCTGATTTCCCTTTCTGACTGTTAATATGAGTGAGAACCTTGTGATTTGCGTTGACATGCTCAGCGCTGGGCTCATGGCCCGGGGCACTGCTGGCCAGGGCGGGGGAGCTGCCCTGCAGCATCTGCAGCAAGCTCTGGCCTGCCGAGCTCCCTTCCGCTTCAGAATTCGTCACGGGGGCTGCTTTACTGCCTGCACACGAAATGTTCTACTGATCTGGTTGCAATCGGTATCCATATGTTCCCTACATATGCCTGGCAAATATGTGTTTGGCTCGTACGTGCACAAGCAGACGACGCAATGGGGTAGCGGGTGTCTGTCTGTTAGTCTCATGGTCACAGTGTGCCCCAAATTCCTTCTTCACAATCCTGGATCATATAATCCACGCATCTTCTGCTTTGGAGATGAGCGGGTCGCTGGAAGATGACAGAGATATTGGGCTGGAGAGGAAGTGTGATGTGGCGGTTGTTTTCGATGTGTGACGAGAGGGAAAGGTGTGGGGGGAGAGTAGGGGAGTGGAGGGAGAAGAGGGGGGCGGTTGCCTGGGACAGCAGGCTTGGCAGCCGATACTCCGTTGACTGGAGCTGAAAGGGCCCTCCCCCTGCCCATCGTAAACCCCTTGGAGCCTTGGGGAGGATCCATCACCTTGCGGGCCAACCTGTCTTTGTTCTGCATGACACAAGGCTAGAATAGATGAGTAATTTCTGATTCTACTTCGTGTGAGCATGTAGCAAAAGCCATATGAGTTGTAGTCATCACATTCTGGTCCATTCACTGCTGTAACGATCTTGAAACAAGTGCACTTGATAATTCCAAAAGCCTCAGCTTCAAGTCGAGCAGGAGATAATTGCGAATCCCTGCGCTGAGTTTCTGATTCTCCGCGGCTAGCTCAAGTGAATTTCAAACAATGATTCAGAAAAATATCAAATCACAACCCTCTGCAGTCTCTGCCCTAATAAAGCACAAAGAAGTATTTGTCAACACCCCCCCCCCCCCCCCCCCA